>VWZF01001875.1:123704-222194 GCA_013396755.1 Sclerurus mexicanus
CCCCTCTTTTTCTTGTCTCTTTGCTGCTTTAGGCCAAAAGATCTGATCTAAAGTGCACTGAATTAAAAATAAAAACTTTTACAGTCCACAAATTATCCCCAGAACTAGAAAAAATACTGTTAATCTCACAATTTTTACTCTGAATTTTTGTCAGTATTTCCCCCCCATAATGAAGTGCCCTTTGTTTTGGAAACAGGTGGTCCCTTAGGTATTCTAAGTTATTGGTATTTTTGAATTTGTGTTCTACAGAGGTTTTGATAATATGGACTATTAATGTTTGTGACTCATTTTTTATATTTGTGTACTTCTTACGATATAGCATGTTGATAAGATTCTTTCTTCATAGAGCCTTAACATTTCTTGAGCCTGAAAAGCATGACTGAAATTCTAGAATAAGCTGTTATGCAGAAAGTTGCTTTACAAACAGATCCAATCCTGAAACCTTTTACTGTACTATTATGTAATTTCATGCTTACATGCCAATTACTTGAACTTGTATCTTTTTCACATTAGTTGGTAATGCAGAAAACTTAAGCCATGTGTAGAAAATGTATAATTAAATAATTTTGTCTCTGCCTTCTTCACTCTCAAATCCTGCAATCACTGCATCAGCAGAGAATATTGAACATAATTCTTTCAATGCATTCACTGCCCATGTAGAGGAACACCTGCATCTACCAGCTGGCTGAAGTAAGAATGACTTCTCTGATAGAGCTTTTTATAAAATAAGAATTATTTACTATTTGTCTGTTCGTAGAGCTGATTTGACTGATAGGCTGAAGTGATTTAAGGTCAATAACAGTGTACTTTCTGAAGACTTTGTTGTATGACACCTTTTTTTGTTCGAATTCTTGTTGAATGAATTAAGGGGAGAACAGATTGCTAATTGGTACTCAGTAATATAATTGACTCGATATTCCCAAAAACACAGCAAGTTTTTACTGCAAGGAATGGTTTGGGGGATGCTGAACCTTCAATGTTAAAATCATGCGAAGAGTAGACAGGCTCCTATTTCTCCTTTTAATGGTCTAGATTGTGAGTAAATAATGCTGTGATTCCTTGTATCTCCAATATCACGTGCAAATGGTATCATTTCATCAGTACAGACTGAACTAGTAGAAAGAGCTGGTGTACTGTCACTGAAACACAAGAGCTTCCTCATCTCTGCTGAGGTCTCACAGGGAAGCTGTGCTGGGGGAATCCAGAGCAGACCGTGGAGGAGCAATGACTTGCTAAGACAGGAACTGTGAAAAGAACATAATAGAAGCCAAGTGAAGCTAATGAGGCTTTTATTAAGAGGTAAAGCTTATTGAACTCTTCCTACCACTTAGCTTTTAGGTGATATTAATTATCATGCTTTGGCTATTACAGGACTGTTTTTCCCAGTGGAGTCGGAAGTAGCTTTGGTGCATCAGAACTGATACTTTCTATTAAGTGTTCTGCTTTTACTTTCTACCTGCCTGCATGAGAGTGCACTTGCTTTGTAAATGGAAAAGCTTGTTAAAGACAATGGGAGCTTTGGCACCAGCATGATTATTCTAGGAGTTTATTGGTGTAATGCTTCAGGAAGGATAAGGCACAGAGAATTCATAGAGCTAATTTCGGATCTATTCTGCCTTTTCTAATTATGTGTGTGTATGTAGGCTCTTCTTGAAATGATCGAGAGGTTTTAATATAAATTCAGTGTCGGTGAAACCTTTTTCTTATTTGTGTTAGAGCATTCAAGTCTTACCATCACTTTATGATGTTTGTCTACTTTACTGCTAATGATGCTGCTGAACTGTAAACAAATATAAACAGGGTTATCTGGAAGAATGCATTAACATAAACATTTTAACACCATGCTCTTCCCTCCTCTTCAAATGGGACTGGTGTTTAAACGAAATGTTAACTCTTACAAGTAAAATGAAAGTTTTAGTGTCTTCTTTTAGCCATATTATCCCACTATTAGACTTTACAACGTGTATTTTGCTATGTTCGACCTTTGGAAGACAAAGAACCCCTAGTATTGATCAAAAGTTTTTGTGTTAAAATAAGAACTTAAAAAGCAAGTAAAACAAGAGTAGAAAACCAGACCACCTTGTTTAAATGAGTTGCCAGCTTTGACCCCGTTGGGAGAGAGGCAGAAATCAGAAAACATTTTGAAGTTTTTGTGAAATGCATCAGGAAAGAATCTGAGTTCACAGTTCACTTGAAAATTACATTAAGATGGAAAATATTGATTAAGATTAGAAATTGGAATAAACAACCTGTCTTTGAGGTGTTTGGCATGCAGAAGAGGGACTCTGACATTAAGAAATGGCACAAATGTATTAATATAAATGGATGTTCAGGTTGCTAAATCAAAAATATTTGTTGATACAGGGTGAAAAGACAACAATGTGGCAGCATAGGATTGCCCACAAGTCTTTAGATTTTATGAAGATATTCCACAGGGAAGTAACTTCAACAGGTACAGGTTTCTTAAGGACAATGACAACTTTAGATTTTTCCATGACATGGTATTGCAGAGCAGATGTTGGTACAAGCTGTGACCAGTGGTTTGCAATTTAAAAAACCCCAGAATTATCTGTGTTCTTAGGCCTACCCAGAAGTCATGGAAATTCTGAATGTCTTTGTCTTTATGTCTTTATTGACATAGATGTGGATATAACGGAATAATCTACAGCCTGGACATAAAAGACCAGCAAGAAAGTTGTCTGTCAAGCAGGAAGCAGTATCTGGAAACAGTCTGGTAGACCCCATTGAATTAATGGACAGCAATTAAAGTCTTCAAAGAATATCTTCCTCTTTGATAGCATTGTTATCTTAATTTTCATAGCTCACAATATTTTTCTATTCCTAAAAATAATGATGTTCCTAGTAGAACACAATCACATAGGCCCAAACCCAATTCATTTTACCAATTTTTCTTTGCCTTTTTTTTAAAACTATATTCTTAGTTATATTTTATGGCAGTACAAAAAGTCATATTTTTGTTTCTTTGTCATCTATGTGCTTTTTATCTTATAAGCATTAAGAGAGCCCTTTGACTTGAATGATAGGTGATCTTTATCCCTATTTCATTTTATCAGTGAAAGAAAACAAACATTACTTTGAAAATGTAATTGAACTTTAAAAAAAAATCTAATTATTAAAAAAATCCAATTATCCCAGGCAGTAAATGAGCATGGACCACTTAAATTTGAGTTTGAATACATTAATTTTCTTATTATAAGGCTATTTCAGGTGCAGTAGGCTACAAAACAGATCAAGTTTTCAAAAATATATTTTTTATCTATTAGAATAATTTCCACTGTGTTGCAGGCCAAAATGAGTTCTCGAGTTTTAATTTAGTTTTTCAGATATTAACAGCTTAATGGCTGTGGAATTTATATCAGGATCATGATAATTCTTAAAACTTTGGGCGTGCTATAAAGGCAATACAAAAAGCTGCTCAAATTATTAAAAATTAGGGTTTTTTCCCATTAGCAGAGAAGCAATAGAATTAATGAGACTTCAAAAAATCAGAACATTTGCACAAGGCACAAAATATTCCAAAAAGCAGGTTGCATTCATTATGTATTTCATCAGTAAGCACTGTTGGTTCTCTTCAGCAGTTCAGTGCCAACTGAAGTTCAATGCCAACAGAAGGTCATCGGGGAATGAATGGATTCCAGCACTACTATTACTTTATGAGCTATTGCTCATTTCACCACTTCAGCGTGGGGAAAGATAAATTTTATAATCCTGAAGTTATTTGAATTAGCTGCTTTAGAACCTTTTTGTAAATTATAATACTCCAAAGCGCCTCATTTTACCGGTTTTGCACTGAGAGGAACTTATCGAACAAAACCACTGTGTTCTGCACATGTGCCAAAGGAGCCCGTGGGAGGCTTCAATACCTCGGAATGGCTTCGTGCCAGCGACATCTTGAGCTGAGTGTGCTGCCTTAAAGGAGCAATCTAGAAACAGTTTTAAGATTAAAAAATTAAAATCTCTATTATATGAAGCTCTGGCTCTTCATAAGCAGAATAGAGAGACGATATCTGAGATATTGAGATGATGAGGCTGCCTGCTTAACTTGGGCACAATGAATGGATGAAAAGGGTGATAAAGCTCCAGTTGCATACACTAAGAACAAGTCTTCCCTGGGCCTAGTTCCACCTTCTCTGGGTGACTTTGTGTTGAAATAGGATTAATAACCTTGCCCAGCAGGGAAGGCCCATGGGGATTGTTGGTTAGCAGGTATTGTGGAGCTGAGAGTTACAGAAACAATTTATTTACTGAAAGTAAAATTGGTGGTCCTGTAACCATGTTATTTTGCATCCCCTTTCATAGGGTATCAATTAGGCCCAGTGGCACTGGTAGTGAGTCAGTGCATCCTGAAAATTATGAGTGCAGGATAAATGTTTTCAAGCAAAGGAAATGGTACTTTTCAAACTAAAAGCATTGAGCCTCCAAATGGGAAATCATGGACTGCGCAAAACTTTGTAAATAATTTCTGTGGAAAATAAATAAAGCTTGGAGCTCTACTGACCTCTCTCCTGTTGCCAGCCGCTGGTGATGCAAAATAAAAGGAGATTTTTCTAAGGCATTTTTTTCTTCTTACGAATTCAAACAATATCTTTGTAATTTTTAGGATATTTTTTAAACTATAAATCTGTGGAACAATTCCAAAGAGCTACATCCCAGCTTTGCTTTTCAAGCTTGGAGTTCCGTGGGCTTCATTTGCGTTGTCGTAGACTTATTGCCATGGAAATGTCATCCTGCATGCAATGGCAAGATCTCCACTCAAGGACGGAGGTAGAGTGTTTGACAGATACCGATTAGGTGTTAATTACCCGGCCACTGGAATTGCTATTGATCTCAGCTAAAGCTATTTCTGGCAGCGGATACGATAAATGAGCCATCTCCCAGGTCTCTGCCATGGGCACCTGGCCATGAGCATACATTGCCCTCTTAGTGGATTTCGCAGAGAGAAAAGCCCTCAATAGGAGGCTCAGTGATTTATCTAAAGGAAAATAGGCTACAAATAAGTTGCTGTGTTGTACTACAAGATAAAGAGCATGGTCTCTATGAAGGACAATGCTGCTGATGCTAAGAGTGAAGCAAACTTTTTTTTATCTACTTTTTTGGTTTTTTTTGGCAATGTCAAATTGAGGCATTCAGAAGGCACCAATTAAACCCCCAACTAATTAAATTTAAAGCATTACACTCATAGAACTTTATTCTTGATTTTGGGTGCTGGATGATTGATGTCTTTCAAGTTTTTCTCTTTACTCCAAGTGTAGATATGGGAACTTTTTTCTTCAAGAAAGCTTAAATCCAGATGACAGCACTTCATTCTAGGTACCAGGATTTTTGAATGTGCAGGTAATAATGAAATTCCTTATGGAAAAGTAGAATGGTCAGTTACCACCTGACAACTAATAGGAATTCTGGTGCAACACAGGGAACTAAACTGGCATGTCTGTGGACATTTTAGTGTTACAGACCTGATTAAACACCCTCTCAGGCTCACAGGAGGTGTAAGATGGTACTAAATGACTATGACTTTGTTCTTAGACAAGTACTAATTTCAGTTTTCTTTCAGAGCTTCCAAAGGACTTGTACTGAAACAAAGGGACTGTGTTCTGTAGTATTATTAGCAAGGGAGAATTACATGAAAAATAGATGAAAGAGAAAAGTGTTAAATAGTTCTCAATAGATTATTTGTCCAGTTCTGAAAATGACATTGCTTCCACTTACAACCTCTGATCAGTAAAATAATGGAAACAACATCATGACTTTGAGGAAAAGAAATGACCATCAAATATGAAAACAAAGGTGCTTCTGGCCCTACAATGTCAGATTTTTGACTCAAGATCACATGAAAAGAATCCGAAGTGAGGGAAGTGAAGGGGCATTGGTGGCCTTACCTTAGTCTAACCAAGCAATATCCACTTGTTCATTCCCTGCAATGCCAAAGTAAGATTACTCTTGAGGTCGCAAGGGTTCTCCATGACTTTCTGTAGAATTATCACTGCTAGATTTTTCTTTCAAGTAAATTCAATGGTATCATGAAACTTGTTCCCTGGAATGGTGCATTTCCAACCTCAGAAAGCAGCAGTACATCTCCTTAAAACCTTAAGTACTTCCCCTCATCTCAGGGTATACTTTTGGCTGGTTTAGAAGCTTTACATTCAGTATTGTCTTTTCATGATCCACTTCTTTTGGTTTATGGTGTCTCACGGTTCATGCATTTGTAAGGCTCTGTAAGTGCCACTTGGTAGCACAACACCTAAATACCTACTCCATTTTCTGTATCTAGCCTTAAATGTCTTAGTGTTGCATCTCTCAGCACAGATCTTGTGTACTTTGGTCCTTTTTAAGGCAAAAGCTCTCATTAATGCCAAATTAAAATGGTTTGTAGAATTTTGCTCTTTATTCTCTCTGTTATTTCTTGACAGCCTGGAATTTGCACTCACCTCTGTTTGATCTTTCACACTCTTGACAATCGCAAACTGGAAGTTTGTTAAAGAGTGCCAACACATCTTGCATATTAACATCTGTGTTAAGCTGAGGTTTTAAAAATAATTTCAATAGCATTTGGCACCACGTAACTTTTAAATGGTGACAATTGTATGCTATTATCATCGGAAATATAGTTCCTGACGGTATCAATAGGCATATAATTTTGGCAATGTTAGTTGAATTCTCTCTGGAAAAGCTGCTGGTTCAATTATACGTGCATGTTGTATTTCAAGAGTATTTAATGAAGTTGCACATTTCTCAGGAGTGATTTTTGGCTTATTTTGTTCACATATGCTTTTTATTTTGCTATAGGTGAACACTATAAAATGTAATGGACAGACTGGTGTTTACAACCTATATGTCAGTGTTAGAGAGGAAGCTCCTTTTGGCTTCCACCTGTCTGCTGTAAACTCTCATGTGCTGCACAGGAAAGAAATATTTCCTCCTGTTCATGGTCTAGTCTGACCTTAGCACAGGCTGAGTACAAAGGCTTACTGCTTCACCTCTTTATTCCCAGGGATGTGGCCATGGCCTAATTCCTGTGTGAGGGGACAGGAGAGAAAAATAAATACAAAAGTGAGTTTTCTTTGAGCTCTGTATCATCTCCTTCAGCCCTTGCAGCTGTAGAGAGCAACAGCACCACTCCTGACTTGGCAGAGTGCTCAGGCAGGGCCATGGGCTCTCTGGGAGTGTATTAACTTGTTCAGAATGCTAAGAGTTTAGCTGTGGCCAATTTTGAAGTGTATGAGTCACTTCAGATGAAAGACCTTTACCTCCTATGCTGCTGTTTTCTCTAGAGGTGGTCATCATAGTTCTCAGACTCTTGCAAAATTTGAACTTGCTGCATTTTTCTTAGACAAATTAGCAGAGTTTATGACTGAGGAAAGAGTGCAAGCCGTGGTAGTTATTCGAAGAGAATAGAAAAGCACTGCTGAAGGATGAAGACAGCTAGCTGCAGTAAAAGAGCTGAAACTCACATCGACACGGGGCAGTATTTTTGTGTGTTATGCTACAGAAGTGTAGTCATCTCACCAAATAGCCATCTTCTTTCATCCCAGTAAGCTACAGTCATAAGAATCTGAGTCAGAAGGGGTTCTGAAAGCCTGTGTTATTCCAACCATTCCATCACCTTTTCCTGCATTGGAATTATCTGTATCTAAATCTTTTGCTCTAAGGTTTCCCAACCTGTTGTTGAAAACTTGCAATGATGAGTATCACATATTGTCCCTAGGTGATTTATACCAATGTTCACTGCCCTAATTGTTAGAAAATGCTGCAAAACTCAATAGAAATTCCCCTTGCTGTGCTTTAATTCCCTTGTGTTTACTCTGAACTTAATGGACAGAGAGAACTGCTTATAGATTTTTTCTTTCCAGGGGCAAATGTGGAAAATAATTCCTGTGTTTTCCTTCAATCCACTCCTTTATGAAGTTAGTCCTTAAAAGAAGTGACCAATATAAAGAGAAGTTAATTCAAAATGATGGAGAGTGTTGAGCCAGTTAACTTCAGGGCTTATTCTGATGCTGTTTGAAGTGATAGCAAAGTGATACTGAATCACAGAAACTGCATTTTTACCGCATCAAGTGCCAGTGCCTGCCTTCCTTCTGCAGCCAGACATGCAGATTGCTGGGCAGCAGAGCTGGCTCAGCTTCTCAAACACATTAGCAGTGTTAGCTGTACCATGGCCCAGCCCCTTGCCAGCTGGACCAAGGGGATGGAACCTTCACGCCATCCAGGATACCCAGATGGTGTTCTTTACTTTTAATTCCCTGTGCCTTTGCTCTCTGCTAATGTGCTTTCATGGTCATGTTTGCCATCTATTTATCTGTGTAAGTAAAATTAGATTTCCTTGTTTTCTCCTCCCCTTTTATTTCCTCTGGTTGTTTTACATGGTGGCATCTGTGGAATGGTGTGGTTTGCATTACGTGTTTGATGTGTAAATTGAGGAGAAGGCCAAAACAAACTTAACAAAAAAAAAAGATCCTACAGATCTGTTAAAGATTCCTACTGTTTACTTTGCAGTTTTACAGAATTGTTAGTGTTATTAGTATTGTTACATATTCTTAGAAAGAACATACCTATGCTTACGCATAAAAATGAAACCAATTTTAATATATAGGAAAATACAAGCAAGTCAGAATTCACTCATGCAGTACCTAATTCTATCTTAGAAACTTTATATTGTAATATTAAGAGTATCATTCAAGACTGAGGGAGAGAAGCTGAAGTTATTTTGAAACTAAGACTTATTTTCAATTTTTTGTGAAAAGTTTATTTTGCAGTAACTTTTATGTGTTGGCTCATATATTTTATCTAGGAGACTGCTGGGGTGGGATTTTAGAAATGTATGATCCAGTTTTGTATCTAATTCCTTCTGGATGGTTTAGAATGTAGTGACAGGTTGCATGTATGCTCAAAGCCTCTGAGTTATACATATTAGTTATTGAAATTATCACTTTATTTCAATTGTCTGACTACTCTGGAGAGCTACTGATGATCTATTCCTTTCTAAGCAAATTTATATGTGTCTCAGAAACTGAAGGTTCTATTTCTATTCAGTGCCATGTTTCATTCCCAGCAGCCCTTCACTGCTTCATGTTCACCTGCATACAATGAAACAGCATTGGCCATATTTTATCAGCATTATTTTGGGGTATCAATAAATATATATGTCTGGGTGTGTATTCATGTACATGCATACACATATATATTGCAGCAGAGCAGAATAAGTATTTTTATTTATTTCACCTGATAACCTAACCACAGAGCTTGAAGTGCCCCTGGATGTAATAGCCTGTGTGAGTGGAGGTGGCTACTCTGCATCTTGTTACTGCTGCTTGAGTGTCATTTTAGTGCTGGGTCCCACGTTATGCTATGTAAGCACTCTGGTCTTAGCTGAAAGGCTGTTGACATCAGTGGGCCAGCTGAAGTGACACTTTGTCACGTTCCCTTCTTTGCCCTTTAATACACTGGATTTCAACACCTTATTTTAGTATTCCTTTGTCATGGTCTGCAAACTTCAGAGTTTAGTTTGTTGTGCACTGTAGGAAGCTGGCAGACAACAGCCTTTAAAGTTATCAGAGAAATTACATCCTGTAAATGGCTCTTGGGGTAGTTCTGCTAGCCTTTGTCTCCAGATAATCTTGAGTATTCAGGAAGCACACATATCTATAAATACTCCATTCCTGATTTTCAGTTATTTATATTTGCATTCACAGTTACTGGGCAACTTCAGATTTTCTGTGCTGGCACATCCTGGATTGACAATGGTACCTCCATCCAAGAGGAATAGAAACACTCTATGCTGGCACACAGAAAAAGGAACAGTGTGGTAGCAATATCACTTGCATAATTATGCTTCAGTTTATGCTGAAGAAAAAGAAGGCATTTCTAGCTTAATTGTTGCCCTTTTCTCTGGGAGATGTTTCTTCCAAATTCTTTTTCTCCTGAGAAATTTAGCTACAGTGTAATTAGGAGCACAGAAAAGCCAAGCAATGGAAATGTCCATGTTGGTGAATTTGCAGGTGGCAGAAGTGCTTCATGAAGGTATCCAGCATGAAGACATTATACTTCTCCTTCCACTTCTGAGATTCAAATTCATTAATTGGCTAGGACATTCTGGTGGTGTAAATAAGTGTTTCTTGTACTTTTTGATTAGAAAATGAAAGCTAGAGTCTAAGGGAGAAACTGGTTTACAGGTCACGAGTACAGCTTCCCAGAAGTGGGTATTATATAAAATGTGCTTCAGTATCAATAGAAAATGCCACTTTTACTCACTTTTCAGTTATGGGACTTTGTCAAAGCCCAGGAAATTCAACAGAAGATAAATCTTATACAAGGCTAGAAATATAATACAGTTAATGTGTCTTATTTGTTATTAAAACATTGGTAGATCATTTAAAAAGTGAAATCCTTTATTCAGGCTGCTAGAGTAGTGTTGCAATCCTTAAAGCATTCAGGTGGTGCAGTAATTACACACATCTGATGACAGGAGTACAAAACTGATGAAAGCTGTAGCTTTGTTTTTGCTATAGATACGTCATGTTCATGCTGCAGTGAATCAAAACAAAGAATTTAGTAATACTTTTCTATGTTATGTTTAAATCTAGTGCTCAGAGTCCAAAGAGTCACGTCAGCAGCAGAGTAAGTGAATTTGTATTTGTATCTGAATAACCATCCTTTTAAGTCTATAAGTGGTTTTTCTTTTCAAGAGCTGCTAAGTATGCAGCACTTGCCTGAGCTATATGGACTTCTTCATTAGGCTGATGAACTTCAAAGCAATTGGGGTTCCTTCCAAGTATGGAGAGAGGACACGCAAGGCATTTCAACCGAAGCAAAGGGCAAAAAGTACAATTTTTTGGAACATAGTGTTCCAAATAATTAATTTCTTTTTCAACTAAAAGAATGTATGATTTTTCCTCTAGCATGCCACTCTTTCCCCTTGCCATTTCTAATCTGTAAAATTAAGTTTTACTTGAGTGAAGGTCTTTATTGACCTCATGTACCAGATTTTCCTCTATGGAGTTCAAAATAGGTACGTAGCCTGTGACTGAATTCTGGCCACTTTTTACTGCAGAGGGATATTTAGCAATATTTCCTCAGTTCTTTAATTTCCATGCTTCTAGATTCTGTTTTGCTATGGTTTAACCATAGTCTGCCTGAATCATGGCTAATATAAGTAATTTAGATTGGATATATCTATTTAGTTTTATTAGAGATAACATGTGAAAGATTTTCTATAGAAAGCCTCTTATTTTATGTTTTAATAAATCTCATTCTGGAGACAGATTGTTATTGATTTTAGCATTAAGGAAAGAAAATTCTAATTGGACTCTTGAGGCTAGGAATGAAGCTTAATTCTTTGGTAAAAGGTGAACTGAGTGGGCTGTAATGTAGTTGTCTCAAACTTATTTCAGGTTTCAGTCCAAATACAGTGCAGGACCCAGCAGAGTATATTTCCACAAAATTCTGCACTGGGTTGAAGACAACCTAATTTTTTTTTTTTTTAAATGGCTAATAAGAGGCTGAGAGAGTAAGACTTTGGAAGTGTAGCATTCCTTTTCTCATGTATTAGATCATGGAAAATCTTGCATAACAAGAAGAGGAGGAAACAACAGTGCACTCTGGGTGCTTCTGGTGATGGAGTCTCATGGAAGGTTCATATCTTGAGACCTCTCGCCTGTATGTGTGGTGTTTTGTTCCATTTCTGTATGTTTAATGTGAGACTTGTATAAATAAAGATCAGAGGGTTGGATTCCAGCCTGCTCTGTGGGGTTAGCTGGTGTGTTCTGCCTTGGAACAAGGAATACTTGCCAGCAAGGGCAGGTTGCCCAAAGTCAGCTCCACACAGGCTGGGGCTGCTGTGCTCGTGCAGGGACCTGGACCTGTAGGCTGCTCCCTGAAGATTCCTGTCCCTGATAACCTAAGCCATGGGTTGACCCATTTACCAGGTCTCCCTTCTAGTGCTTTAACATGAGCTGTGCCATAGGTACAGAGGGAGGAGGAGGCCTGCAAATAAGTGTCATTGTGTAGTGCTTGTTATGTATTATAATCCAGACTATTTCCTTAGAGGGCTTATATTCTTATGGGATTTTCAGGTGCTAAACATTCCTCTGTTTTTATGAATTAGGCTGTTAGACTCATAGGCTGGGCTTCCCACCTGAAAGAAACTACAGCTTTTGCAGTCGGGGTAGGACATGACATTTGCTTTGCATTCCTTGACTTTGGGTTACACGCTACAGTGCAATGTGATGCACTTGGACATTACTTACCTCTGCATGATAGGGGGTCCTTACTCTGAGAACTGAAAAGATAACATGAACTGAGGTTTGAAAGAGAAATTTTTGCAGGCTATAGAAGCTGGCACTTTTTGTTAACTTATTTTTTTACCCCCAAGAAGGGAGAAACAGGAAAAATTTATTTCCTAAGTGTGAATGACTGCTTACAATTTTGGCAGTGGAGCACAGAGCCTACTATCCCTCAGGTAAAATAATTGGCTTTCTTTTTGCTTATGGGCATACTAAAAATGGAGCATTTTGCAAGAAGGCAGTGGAACACACTATAGATGATATGCTATGTAGTTTGGTGAAATAATTTTATGGAATATGGCATGACTTTATAGAGTTCAGTGGAGTATCAGCATTATATATATATATATATGCATAATAGAATGTCAGTGCCTTTAAGATAAGGAAGAAGTCATCCTCTATTGAGGTTGTAGCTATTTTAATTGAAACACTATGGTCTTTATAAAAGTCAAGGTTTAGGTGTGCTTTTCTGAGACATGGAAAGGCCACAAAGCCAAGAGAAATGGTACCTGATGAACTTGTCCCTGAGAAAGCCAGCAGTGTGCAAGGAACTCATTTTATTACTCCTTCTCACTGTTCCTTTTCCATTGCTTGTGCCCCAGTTTTTGTGAACTGTTTCAGACTCAAAGTAATGTGGTTGCTGTAACTCTGAATAGCATGAGTATTCAGAAGCAAGAAGCAATGGCTTCACCAAGTCTACTAGAAAGAAGGGGATCATGAGGAGAAGATGTGTATCGCCCAAATGGTGTGATGTGGGTGTTACTGGAGAAGTTATTACTCAGATTTTCTGTGGGACAAGTGTTTAGGCTAAACAGGTGACTTATTATCAATTGAACAGTTAGTACTGCTGGGATTAGTGCTGCTGTACAGGATATAGGAATCACTGACAATTTCTTTCTTGTGCTGATCAAATTAATTGTTATTCCAAAGAGAGGATAAATACTTTTTACAGTTTCATCCAATGCGTTGTGCTTAAAAAGAAAGGTAAGATATTCCGATCATCATCTTCCAACTCTTCCTAGTTCTCTCAAATCAAGGAAGTTCTTTTGGGACTCTTTCATCTAGCAGAGCAAAACAATAAAAGATTTAATGTCTGGACAAATTCAAATAGGAAATAGGGACCCAATCTTTAACAGTGATTATTAACTATTTACCCAAGTTCTGTTTCACCTGAAATCATTACGTCAAGGTGATTTTTCTAAAGCAGAGCTTACAGTTCTTTATCATTCGTATTATGCTGCTGATCCAATAATAAAGGTTGTCATTCTATTTGGTCTCAGAGAATTAATTTTTGTTTGTACTTTTCCCATTGGTAAGCAGAAAGTAAAGCTGTTTGGTTCTTAATTTGCACAAAGTTGGTCTGGCAATACTTATTTGGATTTGTAGTTCTAGTGACTCTCCATGACTTAAAGAATAAAATAACTGAATATGGTTTTTATTACTACTTCCATTCTTGATTTTTGACTACCTTGCTGTGACTGGACCTCCCTTTAATCCTTCTATATTGAGAAGTCTGATTTGCTAATTTCAGTCCTTCTTTCTCACTTTCTCCCACTCTATTCCAAATGAAAATGCTTTACAGAATGGAGAAGAACTTGGTTATAAGTCTTTTTATGATGTTAACATAGGCGAGGCTGAAATAATTTACAACATGTTTGCCCTGCTAAGATGGCTTTGAGTTACTACTGACAGAGATAGTCCACCTTGAAGGATATGCCAAATTTTCAGGATAACCGAAGAGAAGCTCTAGAAGTATCTGAAATCCCAGAGCTCTGCTAGTCCTGGTAACAGGAAGCAGATTTTTTCACAGAGGAAACAGAACTGAATGAGTTGCATACACATTCCCTGTACACATTCCCAACAGTTTAAGTTGCAGGAAAATACGCCTAAGTAAGCACAGAAGGTCTGTGTTTGAAATCCTCACATAAATGTATTACTGTTTGTCAAATTCCTCCCTTCCCTCTGCTCTGTGCTGTGCACATGGTGGGAATCTTGTGTGTCTGTGGATACCATCAGGATGGCAGTGATACAAGGCTGGGGTGAAAAACTGAGATGGGGAAATTGGTATGAAATACCTGGATCAGTACAGTGCCCTATTTGATTCCTAAAACACTACAGTGGACAATTTTTGCTTCCTTAGTTTTGTTAAGTGTTGCTTTTAATTAACAAATTTAGCTATTATATAAACTGAAATGATGCATGGAGAGGAGAGAGCACCAAAGTTCTCAGTTTGTGGGAGCATTCTCTGTATTACTTGCAGAACTGGAGCTCATTATGTTGTTTACTTCTGGAAATCATCCTTTCTGCATTCTTTTTTTTCTCAAGCGGCAGCTTCTCTATGACAGTGGTGACTGGAGTATTAAGATATGCAAAGGTAATCCCTGTAACAGTTGGGATTCGGTAGCTGTACAGCAAAAAGAGAAAAAAAACCCTACTATGCTCAGAAAAAAGGCCAAACCCTGTAATTAAGATAACATTTCATTTGACAACTGAACAGGAGCCAGACCTTCAGTCATTTTGGAGCTGGTATAATGCCACCAATTATTTTAAATTTCTTCAGTTGCCAGATATTGTTGCTCTTGTGCTGTCTGGCAGGGCACCAGTGATGCTGATCTGTGATCCAACCAAATAGAAAGAATGAATTAACAGCAGGGTAACTGGTAAATTCTCAATCCACCAGAATTAACCACAAGTGCAAAAGAGACTGGCATAAGATAATGACTGTGTTTGCAGAGTGGACCATGTTTAAGGTACTCTTTACTGTATGAGAACGTGGAAAGGTGCCATGACAATGAGATTAAACTGATTGCTTCTCATATTTAAAAAAAAAAATTAAAAAGTTATAAAATATGGGAGTTTTTTATGCTATCAAGTGCATATCTTGATTTTTCCAACTCAGAGAGGAAGGTTTTATGATCAAATTTTCTATTTATGCTGAATTTTTACATATTGCTGCCATTTATTGCTGAGCTTTCAAGACCAGGTATATCACACTCGGAAAATTGTTTAGAGTACGAATCTTGCAGATTTTTCTACAGCTGAAGTAGTCTTCTTGTAACCTGGACATGTGCTCAACAACTCCTGGTGGTTCTTAAGTAAGCCTCTGTCACAGGATCTCAATTTGTTTGTCCCCCAGGTGGTACTGGTGAGAGGAAGTAGAAGGGAGACTGAGAACCCTTCAAGTCTCTTGAAGGATTTCACTTGACTGCCATGACTTGTCCTGTCCTTGTTTCCCTGCCTGTGGTTTTGCTTCTTTCCCTTTGGTTTGAATCAATGTCAGACCTTCCCTGTAGTGGATTGCAGACTGATTTTGTTGTCCATTGTTGTTTCTTAGCTAGTAACTAATGTGGCACGTAAGCAATGAGCTAGTTGACTCTTTTCCTTCTTGTGAATCATAAATATGAAGTCCTTAACATGAGCACGTTTTGTCCTAATTTGTGAAGTTGTTTTTGAAAGAAAAATGAAGTGTAAATTTTTAAGTAACATAATAAGAGCAGATGGAAATCTTATCTTCAGAGTTCTAAAGGCAGCCCTGTGTAGGAATCTAATTGAATTTCATGTAAAAGGACAATGTTTTGGTTCTTTTATTTAAATGAAATGGTTTGGTATTCCCAGAACAAAACATTTCATTATGGCTTTGTCCTTTGTGGTTCAATAACTCATCTCATTTAAGTTTTGTATATTTAGCTACTGTACTCTGATTTTTGTTTTTCCTATTGGTTTCAGAGACACTGAGTCATTCTTTTGATAATAAGTGTTCTTAAAAAGAAAAAAATGCAACTCTTATTTGAAACTTTATTTTTAAATATGTGAATCATAATCATCTTACTGATGGTTGATGAGAAACCTGGTGTCATTGGGGTTAAATCCATGCAGAAAGACTTGTTGCTTCAATGTACGCTTGTGTTGTCCTTCTCTGCATCCTTATTTGTAGTGGCATTGCCTTTCAAGCTAAATACATAAAGTAGCGCTAACAAGTTTTCACAGCTCTGCTTTAGGGTACTGGAAGGTTTATTTATATGTTATATCTCAAAAATCTTACATCTGAAGCTGGAGCCCTGCCATCCGTGGTTAACTGCACATTAAGGGGATTGCTGCCAATACAAGAGTACAAGATGACAAGTATGATCAGTTGGACATTATCTGCTAGAAATAAGATAGAAACACATCTTGGATATAAACTTAGAGCCTTGGATTAAAGGAAAGTGTTAAATTTCTGTGACTTACATGGTGGTTCTTTGATACTTCCCCGCTTCAAACACTCTATCTCTCAAAGGATGTTTTCCCACATGCCCTTTCCCCAGCTCCATAACTGCCAAACAAATGGAGCTTTGCGTGATTTTGGAGGGTTGGTTCACAGATGTAGCAGTGGAAAAAAACAACCCTTCTAACACTGGACATATCCTGGCATGCAGCGAAGGTAAATAATATGGTTTTATATCACCCTGAAGGTCCCCAGCAGCTGCACTCAAATCAAGGAGGTTGTGGCTGAAGGACACTGTAAGGGACTCAAGTTGGCAAAGGTGCCAACACATTGGAAGTCTGTGGGCATCTTTGCCAACAGACAATTGTCTAATACAGTTTCAGGTAAAAGCACAGCGTTTTGGGTTTTGGTTTGTTTATTTATTTAGATGAAAGGCTTTGATATGCCCAGAAGAAAGCATTTCGTTGTGACTTTGTCCTTTGCAGTCAAGTAACTCCCCTTCTTTAGGTTTTGTGTATTTGGAGAGTGTACTCTGATATTTTTAACTCTACAAGAACATCCAGGCCTCTCATTTCAATGAGACATGGAAAGCATGGTGCCACCCCAGCACCTGGCTGAAACGTGGATCATGACTTGTGTGTCTGTGTGTCAGCACTGTTTGTTGTGAAATTCTGGTGCAACGTTGATGGCTAATGCAGTTTGAGAAGGCGCTGGTGCAGCTCACAGCATTTCATTGAGGAGAAGATTTGCAGTGCCTTAATGTACATGTATGTAGACTAGGAGAGAATATGTTTGCTGTAGGTTTGTTTAAGAGTTCTGAAATGCTTGAAGATACTTAAATCCATTCTGCATATTCTACATGTGGTAGCTATTTTTTTCTTTTCAGTATTTTTGACAAAACCTCTGTGGCTACTGGTGAAAATATCCTAAGTTAACGAAATTGATGTGGGAAACAGGACACAAAAGGCTCCTATCTTGATGTGACAGAAGCTGTTTAAACACAGTGTGTAGTTACCCATCTTAGTCATATGATTTTGGGGCTCAAATAAAACTTCATATACAGGTATGGGACCTAATTCCATGTAGTCATGAAAAAGGTGACTGGAGAAATCAAACAAAACATGAGTTATGGTTTCCACCAGTGCTGGTATTTTTAGTATACATTCACTGTTTCTTGATTTCTTCCTCACGGGTCATAGAAATTGGCTGATAGAAACTAACAAGGCAGCAATACTCTCAGAACTTAAAGAAAAAGTAAATCTCTGAGCACTAGGATCTGCAGCATGGGAGAATGAATATTCAAAGAAGTTCTGCACATTAAAATTAACTATAGCAACGTATCAAACAACCAAATAGTGTTATTGATGGAGAACTGTACACACTGGGAAAGGAAAAAAGGTTTTGAGCTTAAACTGAACCACTTTTTCTGTGTGGGAGGGATATGGGAAAAAAGTCTTAGTTTTGCTTGCAGATTAATTTCTCAAATGAGAAAGGGCAAGTTTCATTAGGAATGATCTCCCCCTGTTTCTGAAGATGAGGTAGAGGAAAAGGCAATTTATGGTTGACATTGATTTGGGTTTGCTGTTCTTATATGTGCAGCAGTCATTTAAGTGGAGTTCTGGGAACGTGTATGGAAAATATATTAGTTTGTGACTCCCATGCACTGAATTACTGCATGACCTCTCCTTTACTTTTACTGCTCTGCTGCAGAAGATATTGAACATCTGAGGATTTCTTCTCCCACACCCCCAAATTTACATGTCAATAAACCAGTATTATACACAGAGGAAGAATGAAGGAACACAGAAGTTAATTAATCTTAAGATTACACAGTACTGGAATGTAATTTTAGAAACTGCCCTGAGTTTCCTGGGTAATTCTATTATCCCAGGAAGAACAAAGAAGTCCTAGTACTTCTCTGCTTTAACATTTCATATCAGTGAAGAGTAAGTTGTTTCCCGTCTTTGAGCAGCCAAGTCGCAGCCATGCAGTCAAACTGGCTCCTGGCAAAGGGCTGTGCTGCCTCTATTCCATACTGCCTGCCCTTGGTGACAAGGCACAGAGTAATAGGACTTATTTTCCTTCCTGCAACATGCAGAGCTGCAGCCATGGCCTCCCAGGGGTGACCATTTCTGTGCTGAAGCAGAAGTAAGGTTGACATGCTATAGTATGTATTCTCCTGCTGTGCTATGTGGTTTGTCCCCAAAGACCCAGGCCATGGTGAACACTGAAAACACCTTCTCTTCCGCATTTCAGAAAGGAGAATTTATTTTCATACCTTTCTGAACAAATAATGACTGTATTCCCTGCTTAATCAAAGTGGCCTCTACCATTGCTGTGTACAGAGAAGCTGCTCTAGAGGGCGATTCAGAACAGAATCGTAATTTGTGCCTCTCAGTTACCCACAGGAGGGACTGGACGCCTGGATTCAGTTCCTCAGACTTGCATGGTAGAAAATGAAAAGTTACATATTTCCTCCCTGGGAAGAGAATGTGAGAATTGCCCAGTATAATTGCTTGCTCTAAGAGGTGCAGTCCAATGTGTTCATGGCATTGTTTTAATTGGTAACGAATTTCAGGTGTGCAGCTTATGCAATACAAATACAAAGGCTCAGCAAGGTGGTTGGAAAAAGGCTCTCCTTTTTCTGTGTATAAAGGATGCCCCCTATTAACACAGAGGCTTGTGAAGAGCATTCTGTGCATGATGGTGAACACGGAGAAGAAATGAAGACTTTTTGCCAACTTGTTAGAGGCAAGCGCACTAATGATAAACTATGATAATTTCTGTTTTCAAATTGCATCTTTTAGAAGAAGAAATATAACCAAAAGCATAGGCTTCTCATATGGGAGGAGGTGTTTTCTTTCAGCTGAGAACTCCTCTTTCCAAGGCTGCACATCAAGGGAGTTTTCACTTCAAAGCTGTCTACACTAAGGAATAGTAACATCTAATGAAACTGATAGTTAAAACCTCAACTATCACATCATAAGCAAGTTGATATAATAGTGCCTGCAACTATTGCACATCCTCTTTGATTTGTGCCACTTTTGATCTTTACCACCTGCTGGACCAGCACAGCTTTGCTCACCCTTGCTGAGATTTTTTTTTTTAAATTAACCAATATACGAATAAAAATACATTAACAATGTCTCATTATCTTTACATGATCATTATTTGGGCTTAACAAGAAAGGACATGAATAAAAACTGATCAGATGTCAGGGAAAATCAAACCTCACAGAGGAGAAAGAGATCAAGGCTACAATTTAAATAAAACAAATTCTTGTTCTTTACATATTGCAATTAATTATGTGATAGGTTGGGTAGGTGACAAACTTCCCTGTGCTGTACTTAAGTTACATAGAAATTTGAAATGCTATTGTTTTCTAGATTTGGAAATAGATTTTATAAACATAATTTTAAAAGTGATTAAATGTTTTGGGCTTGCTTGAAGATTGGGTTTGAACATACAAATTTTGGATATCTTCCATATTGGTACTTGCATTTCTTTTTAGCCAAGTATTCTATTAGTTCAATTTACTGTTTCAAATAAAATCTGGAAGTGGGCAGAAACCATCTTTTTTCTGACCTAGTTAGAAATGAAAGGAGGAATCCCAAATCATCCTGATGATCTGGAGATTTTGCTGTCTTATGTCATTTATTAATAAAAACAATTAGTCTTTGGACAAGACAGAAGATTTCTCTAATCAGCCCTTACAACTGTCCTTCTAAGTAATATTTTTATTAAATGTTATTCCATGGGGAAGGAGAGGCACTCTGGCAATCATTTTTGCTCTTGATGTGATCTATCTGGAGGAATAGCCTTTCCCACAGAGCACTCGTGTGTGCATGCACATGTGAGTTATGAAAGGAGGGCTTATCTCCACAGTGATAAATTCCTAGGTCTGTGCTTCCAACACAGCTGGTTTTTACCACAAGAAGAGATTTGTCTAGTTGAGGAAAACAAGGCTTAGATTAAACTCTTGAATACCGACTTCCGAAGAGATTAACACAATAAGTTTACAGTATTTGTTAGCTTAAGAGGAGTCGATCCATATTTTATTAAAAAGAAGCAATGTGACTCAGTACTAGAAGAGAATCCAGAGAGTATTTTAAGTAGAATTATTTTCACTAATTGTCCAAGACCTGAATTTAGTGTATTCCCAGAGAGTTGTGACACTTCTGTTTCCTCTCTTTTATTCCCATGTTCCCATTCCCAGTAAAATGCATATATTTGAGGGTTTTTTAAAGAAAAAAAAAAAAGAACAACAGCCGGAAACCAAAACAACCAAACCCTTGAGAACGGTTTTGCAGAGCTTTAGAATTGCTCTGGTAGTTTTTATGCAAATCACATTATAAGACTGGATTTACATAAAAATACACAAAGTCCTTCAGGGTGCAAGTGTATTATGAACACATCTGCCATCAGAGACAGGCAGTAGATAAAGAAATGAGCTTGGCTTATGGAGTTAGTGAAGATTAGCGGAGTCCTACCAGCTCAACTCAATGTGACATGTTTCACTTCTTTTGCCTTTACAAATCTTCAGGTGAGAAGAGGAGACCAGCCTGTTCTATACTGGGCTGCCTGTTTAGGAAGGTTACAGTCGGAATACACAAGCAGTCACATCTCAGCCCAGGTGGGGGCTGAATCTATTCCCAGCTAGGAGGAAGGCTTTTATTTTCTTAGGCTGCTAGGCAAAGAGCTGCTGAGATGATTAAAGGGTGGGAGCACCTTGTGTGTAGAAAGGCTGAGAGAACTGGGACTGTTTATCCTGGAGAAGAGATGACTTGGGGATTTCTTGAATATATGGAAATATCTGAAGGGAAGGTATATAGAAGATGGAGCAGATTCATTTCAGTGATGTCTAGTGATAGGGCACTAGGCACAGAGTGAAACACAGGAATGTAAAGCTTTTTTTTTTTTTTATTGGAGAAGGCTGAGTGCTGAAGAATACTTGGAACGATATGTTTAAAATGCCACAGAGTGTTAAATACCTTACTGTTAAGACACTGAGGCAGTGATCCACTAGCAAGTCTTTTGATACCCCTGTGTGCCCCTTACTCTGGGAACTCTACTCCTGTACCATGAGGCAGGACAGTGCATAGACAGGATGAGATTATCCATTATCCTGACTCAGGAACCATGCAGTCACTTTGTCACAGATGTGTAACTGCATCTGGCTGCTGATAAATATATCTCCAGACAGGGATGAGCAGACTGAAGACAGCTTAGTTCATGGGTCTACACTGCAAGACTTATTCAAGATTCCCCAAATTTAACTAATGGGCAGATACTTAGGTGTTGCAGCTTGTGATAATATTGACTGGATTCAGTCAATTCAAATCAATTCTTTTAGATGTGGATTTGAACACTCCACTGTTGTTCACAGTAGGTCTGGTCCAAGTTACTGAAAATGGATTAAAAAAAACAGCTTCTCAATAACTTAACAATTTGATCTGATGACTGTTGTCTGTAGAAGAATCTGAGAAGTGAGTTGGCAATTTGAGATCTGACTTATTTATAGCTATTGCGTAGTTATAAAAAGATCTGTTTAAATGATATAGGGATAAATTTAGTCAAGCAAAAACTTTCTTTAGAAAGACCACTGTTTGCCATAAAGTTAATTTTCAGTTTGAAGAAACTTATGCTATTTTTCTGTAAGAATGTATTGTTTCAGAAACAGATTAAAGGGAATCAGCTCATTGACTGTAAACACCTCATTTATTTGAAGTAATTATGTGAAAAATTTATTCCAGGAAGAATATTTGGGATAAAATGAGTCAGTAGTATGTCCTAATGTTTCTGTATAAATGAGGCTTTGTCTCAATAAATTAAAGCCTGTAAAACCATAATCTTAATAAACTTCACAAATTACTTTGCTCATGACTGTTAAAGTGGAATTGTTATCCACTCTAGAGGGAAATAATTGTTTTCATACTTGTTTATTTCTGACTATCACAGTAATTGTAAAGCATTCTCTTTGATCCATTATACAGTTGTATATAGAAAAAGATACAAGCCATTTGGTGTTATAATTGAATAACTTTGGAAACCAGATATTCAATCTTCAAATATTACTGAGTTCACTCATAAACATTCAAATAATTCCAGAAAAAAAAAAAGAGAAGAATATAGTGTTTTGGGTTTGTTTTTTTTTAAGTTGTTCGCTGCTAAAGAAGGTTATAGACTATTCCCAAATCACTTATGCATTAGTATAATACTGAGTTTATTACAGGTCCTTTTAGATGACCGTGATGAAGTACGGTTTTCATTCTTTCTGGTTATGGGAGGCAGAGCTTTGAAAAGCAGATCCGAATCGTTATTTGGTGGCTTTTGACTTTTATTCCTACTCGGAGCTTTCTAATTCTGTATTACCCTAACTTGTTCCCCAGCTCTGGATTGCAAAACCAATCTGCTTCCCCCTGTACATCCTTCTGCAAGTTTTAGTTTTCTAGGCTTGTTTTCAAATCGACTGACTCTAGGAAGTTTTTTAAATCATGGTAAAAATAGGCTTAATTAAAAATAAATGTTAATGTGTAAGTTTGTAAATGCAATTAATTGTTTTCATAAATATGAACAAGAATTCTATAACATGTTTGAGTCAGCGAAGCATTTTCTAAGAGGATTTCAAGAGGTGCAAATTAAGTGTTTTGGTGTAAAGAATAAAGAAAATTAATAATTGACTGTGTTTGTGGTGAGTTTCTGAAGGCATTTATGTGAAGCCTTGTGTTTTTATTTTTATCTGTGACTTTTGAAGTAAGTGTAGAAAGACTGCTTATTAAATTTGCCATTTAGAGATGGTAAGAATTAAAATTATATTGGTTATAGCATGGTCATGCAGTATTCTGAATTATGGACAGAGGAGAGCCCATTTAGAAAGCTTTAGATGTGTGCCTGTGATCTAATAATTCAGGAAACCTCCGCGATGTGGAATGGATTATTCTGGAAAGTGATGAATCTGCAAGGTGTTTCATGGTCATGGTGTGCAAGGAATGAATTGTGAGTTAAACTGTAGGATGATGTGCTAGAATGAAGTTGATGTAATTTTTGTTCAGGAAAGGGAAGGAAACACTAAGCTTTCGGAGATAAAAGTTTAGCATTTTTTCCTCTGTGTTCCCACTTGTGAAGGACTTGATAGGAAGTAAACAAAAGGGCCACAAAAATACTTTAAAGAGCAGAACTAACATCAGAGATATTTTAAGATCTCCATTTCTTAACAGAAAGCAGATTGAAATGAAGCATTATGATGATGCATGAGAAAGTTCATGAAAAAAATGCTTAGCTCTAAAGGGTTCTTCGATTGTGTAAGGCAAGGTGTATTCAAATGGAAAATTTTACTTCTTAAATGGCTTTAAGGGTGATAAACACTTGGCACAAACTAACAAAGGACACAGTGGAGTCTTGTTCCTTGTGGTATGTAAGGAAAAAAGTGAATGCTTTTCTGGAAAGTGTCCTGAACCAAAGTTAAACGTTTTGGCTGAATGCAGAGATAGTTAAGCTTGTAATATTCTGGAATTCATTCTAAGTGTTCCAGTGGCTCCCGTGGATTGGAATTTGACAAGTCTATAAATTTCCCCTATAGTTCATGAAAACTCCTCACAAGCACTTTGATTAGCAGAAATAAAGGGAAGAGATACAGAAAGGCAAGCAAGGATGGGACAGTGGAACAAAGGAAGATCTTAGGAGTGATACTAATGGAGATACCAAGGAAGCAATTTTGGCATGACATAGTGCTGTTTGGAGTTCAACTGTAGTAGCTTCAGGAAGAGAAAAACAGCTGTTTAATCCAGTCTTTTGCAAGTGCAGTCTTGTTCTCTGAATTACTGCATGTTTTCTAGCCCCTTGTCTTGTTTTGTAATGGATCTTAAAATGAAGTCGAGATAATCTTTGGTACCTCACCTACCACAGTGTCATTTGCTGAAAATTACCCTTCAGTGGTGGGTCATTGTCCTCTTAAACGGAGAAGCTTTGTATTATAATGGAAGTTAATTATTAATAAGGGTCTGAGAGAATTGCCAGAGTAAATTTCTAAAATACCCCGAGCTGCAATTGACCATTTTCAAATATCTCTATATTTCTGTGTGAAAGGGATCATTAATTCTTCATTTATAGGATAAGTGGACTGCTCAGGGCTGTGGAAAATCCAGAAGCTACCTGTGATGAGACGTAATTTCACATTTTACCTCAAACTTTGCCTTTTAGGGCCAAGGATTCAGTGTATAGGGACATTGAAGATTCTCTAAGGCACTGGTCTGTGTCCAGAAAGTGACATGGAAGACCTGGAGTAGGCGAGTTTGCATTACATTCCTTGGGTGTGTGGAATACAGTGACGTGTTTGATCAGCATGACTAGCGGGAGGGGGTGCAGCCACAATCCGCGAGGATAGGGTTAGTCTTTTGCTTTTTGAGGTTTTTATGTGATTCAGGCATATGAGATGATCATCTTTTAGAATATTAAATAGCTAGATATTATTTTCAGTCCAAATTAGAACATTTTGTAAAGCTGTTGTGACCTGCTGACTTAAGTGTTGTGTTGAATTTGTATGCTTTTTCTGATTCCTTAAATCTGCAATTACAGGGCAAATATAGCACGAGCTGTTAGAAATTGATGGTCTCTTATTATTACAACAATATGGCATATAAAAGTGTTAAATAAGAAAAATAATTGATAAGTCGAAATATCCTAATTTAAAAACTACATTTTTTTTTCAAATTCCTCTCTTACGATATCTCCAAAACCCAGCCCAGGTGAAATACATAAGCCTAAGAGTGCAGGTCATGAACTGTGAGGTCATTTCAGGGGAGGTTGCGAGTATACACTGGAACTAAACTTGAAAGAAGTGTATAGCAGATATGATAAAAAGTTGCATGAAGTTATTATTCAGCTTGCAGCTGTCATAAGGAAGTTGTAGTCCTGCTGGTTAAAAACACAGTGTGACTATGGATTTGATATAAAAATGATTTCGCTTCAGTGGGTTTATTCAACCTTTCTTTTTTGCTGAGCTCTTGGATCAGATCAACTTTATCTATTGACATTTTCTTTACTCCAGTTATCTTTTTAAAGGAAATAGATTTTTTTTTTTTTAACACCTTAATCTATTAGCTTCCTTACATCGTGAAGTTTTATGGTGGATTGTGGTCACGCCTTATTTACAGTTTTGAAAGTTGTCTTAAAAGCAAAACATTCTATGTAAAGATGTTGTGAATGAGACTCTTAGAAGGCACCATCTCTAAATAGGATTGGGCCTGCAGGATTGCATGAAAGCTAATAACTTTTCAAGACTCTTTCAACATCAGTTGAAACTCAAGCTGAAGGCAGGGAATTTCATTATTGCTGTATTTTATTCTTAAGTAGTGTTTACCTTTACTATGAAGAGTGAAGTGAAAGGTTGAAGTCATGCTATTTATTTATTAAAAAAACCTCCATTATTTTATCATAATGTATATAGATAATCATTAGACCGTGCTGCATTGTGTGTGATCTCTGTTCTGGTAAATAAGGAATCGGAAACAGAAGAGACATGAAAACGTCAACAGTTTGTGTTTCTCATTTTTTAAGCACCTGAACAGGTAGACTCGTTTTGAACCAGCAGAGTCAATGAAGGCAGCTGCATCTGTGGGAGTTAAATGGTTTATTAGCACCTCATGGAGGTTTGATACCAGTCTGAGTGCTCCTTCTCCACTGCATTCCCAAGCCAGGCAGATCCGCTGCCCCCTCCACTGCCAGTGTGTGTCTGCTGAGGCCAGAGTCCCACACGGCACTGAAACTGCACCGTGTTACTAATTCTTGGGGTCTGTGAATTCCTTGTGGGATTAGGCACGTAGTAGGAAGACACATTTCCCCTGGATTCTGAACACTAAAAATTTATGCTGGGACTTCTGCATTGTATTCTCAGGAACAGGTAATCAAGTGAGCATATCTTGAAGTACAGTGGGATTCCCAAACCATCAGCTTTCCAGTCTGGACATAAACTGGAACAGAGTTTCTCTGGAGTTCCCAAACCTGGAATAGATGTCACCACAGTTATGGACTCCAGAGGACTGACCAAGTTAATGATATATCAACAGTAAACTGTTGGTCAGTATTTACTCTTTGTCAAATTACTTGGGTTTTGTTAATTAAAACCCCCTAAACGTTCTAGTAAACTCTTTCCTGTCACACAGCTCCTGTCCATCTCTGAACTTGAGGAAGTTTGGGAGCTTTAAAGTATGTTTTGGCATTTAGATTTTTATGGTTTTCCACACCAGCTATATTTGTGATAAACTATTTAGACTTTTTTCAATGTGAAATTCTAGTATGTAGTCCTCTAAAAGCTATGGGAAACGTACTAACAGGGACCAGATTGGTTTTCAGTGTTGGAGAGTGTGGTTAGGCACCCACTTTGCATTTATAGCCATTGACAAAAGACAAACAGTTCTCACTTAAATCACAATTTTTAAATATTTGCTTGAAGTAATGAGGCAGAGGCTTCCATATTCTGTCAAGTTTTGAAACTAAGACTTAAACTGCCCATTTAATTGGGCAGTACTTTGCCCCCTTACACTGTTTAAATCTTGTCCTTTACACTTATGACGGGTACAGATACATTTATAGCATTTAATTATAGGCAAAGAGAGCATTTCCTGCCATAGCCATAATGTCACAGAATAGTTGACGTGGAAATTAAGGGTAATGAGAGATGTTTTGTTTCTTGTTGCTTTATTAGTAAAGGAATGTATTACTTCAAAGATTGCTCTACACTTGAGATATATTCAGTACAAAATGCTGAAGCAATCATGACATGCAAGGGAGAATGTGAAGATTTATCTTGGCATACGGTGGTAGAAAGAAGGCGATATGTTTTGACAAATATCGTAATTTGACAGTTAAAATAAATACACTGTCAGACAAAAATGGTATTGTTGAGGAAAAGTATGTGCTGCATTCCTTCCCTCTAGTTTTTCTGTTTGAATAACACAGAAACATTTATAACATTGGTAATCCAGGACATCTATAGACTCTTTGAGGGAGAACTGATGACATGGTATCTCACATTACACATTGCATTTTCTGGATTTTATTTCTAGAAAGAATTCCACAACATTTCACAGCAGAAACTTAGCAATGTGACTATTACTCACAAGTGAATCATGAAGGTTATCACAAGTGACTAAAAAGAGAGAACCACAGAGAGATCTTCGAGATCCAAGAGCCAACAAAGTTGTTTGTTCCTTTGTTTTCTGTCCCTTTGGGTTACAGGCGAAGGAGCCCCCAGGAGGTCCGAAAGTGCTCAAACCTTCCAAAGCAGTTCATTATATCTGCAACCGAAATGTCCTGAAACGTGTCTCGCTGGGGTCAAACCACTCTGGTGCTCAAGCCCTCCCATGAAGGTGTCAGAAATGGTGGTGTGCCCGCAGGAGCGAGGCTGGGCCGGGCTGCTGGATGGGCAGCCCTTCAAAGCAGAGCCAGAGCTCTGGGATCGGCACCGTGGGGAGGGCTAATGAGCCCAGGCTGCTGCTGAGCTGCCTTGAAGTCTGTGGTTGGTACTTGCTTGGATGTCCCTTTGCTCAGCTCTCTGTACTTGTTTTGGCATTCAGGAGCTTCATGGAGCAGGACCTTTGATATGGAGACATGATTATTAAATGGTACAAATGATTTCTTGGCTTTATTCAATGTGTTGATCTTTTCAGGCTGAGGATCTGACTCATAGCATCTGTTTTGTTCATCTCTGTTATTCTCTTGCATTTCTATTCCTATTAATTGTGTAAAAAAAACTTGGAATAGTTTGGAAGGAAACACAGAAAGACACATTTTTGTTAGATGTGACACTTTTTTCCTTAGAGAAATTAGATATTGGCATGTGCACTGGCCAGCTGCTACTGTACTTTGATGGATACTTTGCTTTTCTGCCAGGAAAGAGATCTGAATACATTAAACAATATATTAAATGTAGCATAACTTTCTTCTTATTTAGTTTATTGTTGTACAGTTCTTATCCCTATAAAGGTATTTTCATCTTAAATCTGTGTTATTGTAGAAATGAGATAAATGAGAAAAAAATCTGCTAGTCTCAACTTTAGTTTTGACTCATTTTCTGTTACTAAATGTAATTAGAGTGCAACATATTTGGAAAGTTTCAGGGGACTTCTCTGTCAGTAACTGCCCCTCAGTGCCCAGTACATGTCAGTATATTTTTTTGTTATATCAGATAATGATCCAGAAGTTTAAAGATTCCTGGCTGTACTATTTTTCAGACCTGAGTCTGATTTAGTTTCTTTTTGTGTGGGAGCTGTTCCATAACTTTGATCATCCTTTCCTGTTCTCTGTAGTTTTTATTCTGTTCTGACGTTTCCCTTCACTGAAGGAAGGAAGGGGGATGGAACCACCCACACAGTTTAGGTTGTGAGCTTATTATGGATTTATTGAGTTGCATGATAATGGTTTCATTAGTGACTTTGGTGGCATCACTGTGCCTGAGAACCTTTTAAAATGAAGTTTCCAGGAAGTTTTCAAATTAATCCTGAGGGTGTCATTCCCCCCCCCCCCNTGGCCCCCAAAAAAAAAAAAAAATGTTTGGGTCTGTTTTTCATAAGCTTCTACCTTGAAGTGTCCAAACCAAAGAGAACAGAGACCCTCTGAGAACACAGAGGATGATACATTTCATAGTAGCAGTGGCTTTGCATGATGGAAGACAGGGTGTGTTATCTTACTTTTTTAGGAAATCAACAGAAAGAATGTCTTGCAGACAAGACAGAAAACTGATTGCCTTGGTTTGAGGGAGAGGGTAAAACATCTTTATCAGGGTTGAGGCTGGAGGACAGAGTGAGAGTCTGTGTGCCAGACAAAAGGTCTTGGTAAGTCTCCATTTCTGGAGACTGTCCTTTTATAGTGGAGAGCCTGGTAATCCTGTGGTCTCCTTGAGTGAGCCCTGAACAGCAGCTCCCTAAGTGCACTATCCTTGGTAGCGTGTGCTTCTCTGAATTAAATCAGTGTCTTCTCTTTGACATACAGCTGCTGCTTCTCAGGGCACAGCAGGTGAGTCTTGATGGTAATATTTAACTGACTGCTTTATTCCTACGTATGGCATGTTGCTTAGAAACAGGACCTGCATGTGGGAGGAAGTGCATTCTGGTAGGAACTCAAAAGTTGGTCTCCTTTCAGAATACAATTACAGAAAAACGTGCCTTGGCAATTTAGGGAACTTTATTTCCTCATAAACTGCGCACTGAATGTCTGGTGCAGAGTTGTGATCTTGCTCAAAGGTTGATTTGTGTTCTGAAAGAAGAAATGCAGTTACATCAAACACCTTGTAATTCATATATTCCAAATAACTTTGAAAACTGTTTTCTGAGTGAATGATACCCAGGCCGTCTCTCTTCTGGTGCTTTTAATGTCTTTTGTTATGTCCCTTTTGCTAGATCAGCAAACTTTCACTGTGACCCCTGAGTGCTGGATCTCTAGTGCATTGCTTGGACAGACTAGAAGCCAAGCATGTTTTTGCTATCCTGAATCAACTGTACAGGGAATTTCTTTATCTTAGAGGAAGCTGAAATTGTATATCTAACACTGGAAATGAGCTTTGTGGGACTTTGACTTTGCAACCACTTCACCCAGCTGTACAAATGTAAGCAGCACTCTTAAATAGATCGATTTATAAAATGAAGCTTTTTGAGAGTCATCTGAACATGTAGCACCTGCTCAGAGTAAGGCTTGAAAACTGTTAACAGGCTGTTTCGGGCTTGTTATATAGATCATTCTTATTCTTAATATCTTAAACCTTATAAATCTAGATCTATAATAGAGGAGCTAACATCATGTGATAAAAACTGTGCTATTGGCCTTCTCCAAAACTCAATTGCCATTGAGCTCAGCTGTGCAGATCTAGCTTAGAAAAAATAATTTGCTGAGATCTGACAGTTTGATTTACGCAGGGAACGGGCTCTGAGTGAAGCAGCAGCAAGGTTGCTGGGAAGTATATTGGGGTAGAAGGTATTTAAAGGGCAATCTGTCAAAGTAGGTGTGTATGTGAAAGGCATCTGGTGGCACTGTTCTTTGGGACTGGGCTGTTTGCTCTGATGTGTTTGCAGTAAACTGTCCGGTCTGGCACCTGCAGCTCCAGGAGCTTGCCCTGAGGTGCCATCTCTCATTCCTTCCCTTCTGATCAGTGGGCGAACGGCTGCTTTTGCTGCTGCCACATCCAGTTGAGCTGAAGAGTTTATGAGTGAAGTTTATGAGGAAGTAACCCTGGTGCCAGAGTAAGAGATGCTCTGTTCTGGAGCAGAATACTGGGCTTGCTTCAGAGCCTCCATTGTCTCCTTTGCCATTTGCCTGGCATTGGTACAGCTGATGTGTTTAATGACCAATTAAGGGTTCTGCTTCTACCTGAAGATCCTGCCATGCCCTCTATGCATCCCTCTCTTCCCAAAGATCTATGGTTTTCAGATGATCCAAATGTAACACGGACTCTGTGATTCAAAGAGTGCAGTGGCAAGGAGAGGTGTTGTGCGTCACAGGGAGCAAGGATGAAGGAGAGTGTTTAGTGGGGGGCTTCACATTTTATAATAGAGCTTCATTTTATTCTTTTGACTTTTGTGATAAAGCCTTACTGATCTTAACCCTTGAACTTTGACAATGTGAAGACCTTAATTCTTAAAAATAGAGAAATAAGAATTCTGTGGCTTGTTATGGATACATAGAGATGTCTTTTGGTAATTGCTGAAGAGCTAGTATTACAGAGAAAGCAGAACTCAGTTGATAATGGAGCTTTTCCAGTGTTTATTTCCAGCCACCATAATTCCATGTGCCTGTTTGGAATCTGCCTTTTTTAGAAAATGGTGGAGCAGCAGTTCTCTGTGCCAAGAAGGTGAGCACAGCACTAGCTGCTCTTCTAGCATCACAGAGAACCTGTTCTCTAGGCTGGAACCAAACTGTGGATGGTGGTGTGCAGGGTTGGCTGAGGAGGAGGGTGTGTGATGAAGCAGAGACTGTGCTAATCTTTAGCACAGCATGAGTGAGATTTGAAAACCAAAGCTATGGGAAGATGGGGAAGAGGAAAGGATAAGCCTAGAGTTTGATCATGGGACAAGAATATGTAAAGTTAAGGGACAGTGTGACAAAAGCGGAACTAGGCTGTGAATCAGAGGGTGAGGTAAGGAGAGCAGAATGATCTGAGTAGTGGGTTGTGAGCAAGAAGGTGGAAAATTTATGGTGAGGTTTCTAATGTATTTGCTTCCTCAGGTTTTTTATAGGTGGCTAAAATAAGATTTCAGTGACTACTCTTATTGCTGGACCCTATGAGGTTTCTGAGTCCATTTTGTAGACTCAGATCCTGGAAAGAACTTGATCTATGATTGCTACCAAAGAAGTTGTCTCAATTCCCACTTCTATGCTTATCCCTTACTCCCTTCCACCTCACCAAACCTAAGTGTGGGAGAGTGTTAATTCCAAGCTGATTTCACTGATTAACAGTCTATGCAGGTTAACTCAAACATCCTGCTCTGCATGGAAGCTTGAGCTCTCCTTCTTGTTTAATTTTTCAGATTGTACCTATGGATGTTAAAGACAACATAGTGAATCACAGTGATGGTCACACAGATATAATATGACACATGTTTAATTGCTACCGGCAAGTGGTTGTTTTTTGGTTTTTTTTTTCCCTCTTTGTTCTTTATCTTGTGCCAAGATTATTTCAGTGCATTTATCTGATGAGGAACATTCTGCAGAACATGTCAAAGACTTGATAGAGCAGTTTCATGCCTTTGGTGTTTTCACCTGCCTTGCATCAGCCAACTTCTCTAGGACATTCAAAGTTTCGCCCTGTAAAAGTCAGCAGGGAAGGAGGAAAATGTGACTTCCCTAGCAGCTTAGCAAAGGGACTCCTGTACAGGCCAGCCTCTTCAAATCCTGCCTGAAGCACCAGCAAGCAGAACCACTGGCTCCTGCTTGTGCAGAGCACTGCTCCAGCATCTAACCCTGGCAATTATACAGCCTTCTGTGGTTAAAGTGGAAGTGGCTGGCTCCAGTCAGTGGAGCAAGGTGCACAGCATTAGATCTTTTCCCCCTGGATGACTATTGGGTCACCTGCTGCTCACACAGGTGGTCTTTCAAAGTTAAAAACCCGGGCAGCAACAGAGAATAGAGGATATTGTCCTCAGGTGGCTCCCCAAGGAACCTACCCACCACTGAAAGAGCAAGAAAAGATGTACAACAAAGGCTGAAAGGGAATGTCCAAGTGCTGCTAATCCTGTAGTGAGGTTGAAAAAATCAGAGCCACTGCCACTATTTTTAACTTTTTGACTCTTCTGCTTTGGGTCCAGGACAGCCTTAACTTAGCAGCTTAGTAGCTTTCAGACTTTTTAGCTGAGTTTTTCTCCTTATGCTTAACTCAAAGCTATACTGGCATGTACAGCAAAGATAAGAGGGTCTCTCTCTTCGTTCCTAACCTGGCCCTGCTCTGCCCGCATCTTTTACACCAAAGACACCTGAAATCTGAAAAGACACCTGAAATTCACCTTCAGCTGAAAACTGTCTACTCCTTAGCAAGCAGTTATGTTTCCCATGTTTGATTCCAGAGGATTTTAATGTCATGCCTAATGCTGTGATCAAAACTGTCGCTTTCTGTGGCAATTGGCTGATGATTAAACTGAAAGATGGCCAAATGATAAATTTAAAAGCAGAGGGAGGGTAAAGTTTGTGGGGATATTGAGAGACTTAAGATAATAATTATGACTTCCCAGTCAAATAGAGACTGATCATATGTGACTGCAGTTTAATATGGAATTAGCAAAGTCAGCTGGGCTGGAGGTTGACTCTGATTTTGGAGGGTTTAGGGACCTACAGGCACACTCCAATACCTGTGTGGTGAGGATGTGCAGGGCAGTTTTCTGTCTGTTGGTTATGCTGATGCGCTGGGAAGACAGAGTTATGTGAGCTGGTACAGCTCCATTAGAGGAATGGGGTGAAAAATAGTAAGTAATGAGCCCAATTGTAGTGCAGATCCTGCCGGCAGCCATGGAGTTTGTTCATGCGCCACAGCACACTTCGTTGCTGTGGTAACGACTGTGAGATTTTATTTTTTCTTTAATATTTATGCTGTTAAAGGAGTTTGGGTAACCTAAAGATAGCATTGGATTACTTTATTGCATAAGAGTCGTGTTGGTGGGAGTTGAGACTTTGATTCCTCTGGAAAAAACTTACCTGATGCTGTCTTGTTTTTCCTAAGATCAGTGAAAAATGCTGAGAAAATGACACTTGTGTAGCCTGGGGAGTGGGATGAGCTAGTGGTGGTGGTGTTTGGGGTTTGTCAGAAAAACAGTTCACAGTTCCACTTTGTTCCCTTCCCAATGCCTTTTTTTTGTGTGTATTAATTTAAGCTTTCAGTATCAATGTTCAGTCCTCATGGAATGCTTCTTTTTAAGGCAGGGGATGCTGCCTGCTTCTGTGAAATCAAGTTAGGTAGGAGATGTGTAGATCACCATGATCATGCTGCTGTGGGTGGAACCTGGCTGGAGAAAACACGACAGGAGCTCTTAAGCCCCACGGGCATCAGTCTGTGTTCTGGTAATGTTGGTTTCTTCTTTTCGTGTTTATTTGGCCGTATTGCAGGGGCTTTGACAACATACACATTGCGAAGGTTTCTGTTCGCCCAAGCGTAGTGAAACTACTCAGCAAATACCTCGTGCGGCTTCTTGTTCCCAGAAGCTCAAGGAATGGGAAGGTATTTGAGCATTTGCTCAAATGTTCTCATCGCTCTGAAATGTTTCTCCTTCCTGCAGATCCCATCTTCTCACTGAGTGAGTCTCCTTCAGCACAGCAAGGAGCAAGGGAGCGCAGCCCCTTTTCTGAGGGGCTAATTTGCAGGGTGAACTTGGTGACTTTTATGTTATGATTTTCTGAAGTTCCCAGAACAGTCTGTTGGTTTCGGTTGTGTTGCACTGTTGCTAGTTAATTAAACTGATGCTTTAACACCAAAGCATCGCTGCATCCAGCAGTGTATGTGAAGGTTTGTGGTTTTCCAGAGACAGGTATTCAGAAAATAGGAAGTTCTATTGTATGTTTTTGAAGTTCTTTTTAAAACAAGACAAACCGAACAAAATACAAAACCACCCCAAACCAAACCCCTATTATCTCAAGATCAGAAATATAAAGTTAGCAGGAGTTTAAATATGGGGAAAAGAATTTTCCTTTTCTTAGAGAAATCTCCTCGGAAATAGTTATTTATGATTTACAGTCATTTACTTGTCTTATGCCTCATGGACCTGGGACTCAGAAGTTTCTCACTTCACTTTTAAACAAGGAACATAGAATTGTTTAGGTTGGAAAAAAACCAACTTCTAAGAGCATCAGGTTCAACCAAGGACACAGAAACATAGATTTCAATTGTGCTTTTTACTTTCAGATACTCTTGGCCATGGCACAGATACAGTCAGTTGGGGACTATGAGTTGCAGCCTTTTGTTTTGTTGACAGGTGTTAACTCTGGGGGTTTGCCAGTCCTCACTGAGTGAGACTTCCTTCTTCTGTGCTAAAAAGCTGGCAAGTGACAGGACCTACTCATACATTTTTGTTTGTTTGTTTGTTTTTTTGTGAAGGTACTTTAATAGGGTGAATTTCTTCTTTGAGTGAAAACTTTCCCTTAAAATGTACTACTTTTAAGTATAGAAAAAGCTGCATCCACAATTTTCGAAGAGTAACTGGTTTGTGTTCTGTTTATGGTGCTCCATGATACACAGATGTGTTAACAATGATATTTCTGGAAGACTTGGGAGATATTCACTCTTGGAAATATACTTAATTTCCTACTGCCTTTTACTTAACAACAGAACAGCTGAAATGTTAAGCAGTAGCGATATCTAATGAAACCTAAAGGAATTGCAAACCTCACATCACTTATTACTGCAGTATTTATAAAATAATTTACCAGAGTTAAGTTTCCAATTCCAGCTTTGTGGAGAAAACAAGGTTTATCATAGGCAAACAGATGGTTTCCAGAAATTGTGATCTTTTTCTCCGTTCAAAAGACCACAGTAATAGGATATCAGCAATCCCTAGTGAGGTTAGTCTGTGACCATGAAGTTTATACACAGGAAATTCACAGGTTTTGCTCATCTTTGCTAAAGAAGAGATTTCATCTCTACACTAGAAAAATAAATAAAGAATTAGAGGGGGTGAGGTGATTGTTTCAGGCCTCTGGTTTTGGATTTGAAGATGGAAAGCAGTAACTCAGTTTAAAAAACAAGATCATGGTTTGAATTCATAATTTTCAGAGAATATTTATCTATAGTTGAGCTTCTCAGGTGAAACAAACTGTGCAATTTGAATTAATTTCCCACCTGTAAATTAAATCATTGATGTTTTTATGGTACTTTTTATTATGGTAAATTGTGTAATGCTGATATATCTCCACTGATTGTGTGTCTCAGAAATGAATTTGCACAATTATAAAGTGCAGGGTGTGATTGTAATAATGAGCCTTATTTACTCTCATGGAATTTAAAGATGCTAATGGAGTTTTAACAGAAAATATAGTGCAGAATCTGGTTTAAATCCCAATTCAACTGCTGTTGAAGTAGTTATTCTATTTTTTTATTGAGCAACCTCTGGTAACTAAACTTTCTCTCTAAAAAATGTAGGCTAATGACTGGGGAATGAAAATGATAATCAAAATTAACAACGCAGTTATGCATATTTGAGCTGTCATTTAGCTGTGATTCTTTCTCCCAGGTGAATGTATGACAGGGACAATGGATTCACCATGCCTGACTTCAGATAAATGTAGCTGTAATTGCAGATATATCTCAGATAGTTCTCTGGATTTTATTTGCAGTGGAGACACATTTTGACTTTCAGTTCCTCTGGCCTGTTGCACTTAATAATGCTTTGAATCATACTTGGGAGTTTCTGCCATTTTATTAACCATAAAGATGTCTATGCTGCTGGCTTAGAAGGTTTTTTGCAAACATTGAGCAGAGTAAATGGGTTGCAGGTTTTTATTCTGAGTTTTTGGTGACAGAGGGAATTTAATAGAAGATAAAAAAGAAGAAAAATATCTCAGATTTTTTTTTCCCAGATATTCCTGGATCTTCTGCCCTGGATATTGTTCTGTTATTCCAGAACACTGAATTTCTTTAAGTACTACAAGAAAATGATGAGAAGTAAGGGTAATATGTATACAAGGTATTTTTCTTCCTAACACTTCCACTTTTCATTACTATTTGTTTCCAGTATTTCATTAGAAGTGCTAATGTCAGGTGAACATCAGGGCAGTTGAACTGTGACAACAATTTTGTTTCTACTGTGAGCTGGAAAGAGCCTGTGTATTAAAACACTATGAAGAAATGGTGTATGGGAGGTGTTAAAGGTATCACAGCTGACAATAAGGAATCTTCTGGCTCACTGGATTATTTCAGTCAATAATGATGGAATAACTATGAATTAAAATGGGAACTGTTGGAAAATCAGAGGTTTGGTAAATGCTTTCAGCTTTTTTGCATTTCATTTCTGCTGTTACTCTGATTGATTGCCTGTCAAACTGGATGAATTATTAGACCAGGAATAACAAAGGAGTACAGTAGTATCTGAAAAGGGATAGAAATATCTTAATCTTATTACAGTGTGCACAGTTTGGCCACTTTTCAAAGGGCTGGGAGAAGCCTGAACCTTTCTGCCTTGCGTTTGGGACTGCCCCTGTCTGTTTTACCAATGCCTCTTTCCTGGTCTTGTACCTTGCTACTCCTGATCTTGCTGGATTTGCCTCTTGTCCAGGGAATGATGATTAGTGTGCTGATGAATTAGGAGCACGGCCACCTGTGTAAAACCAGGTCTCTCCTAGTCTGTCATCTGCCTGGTTCTGTGCCCCAAACCTTGTCACGTGCTCCCATTTTCTGTCTTTGGTCCTCTTCTAGCTTGGGGTCTGACCCAGCAGAGAAGTAGTGCAAAGTCAGTCCTTCAGCCTTGTAGACTCCAATCTCCAGAAGTCTCTGCTTAGCTGTCATCTATTAACTCAAACCACCACGAGGCCAGTGTTGGGTATACAGAGAAGTACCAACCTTTTGAGGGTATTTATCAGCCAGATACCCAACTCATCTCCCAAATTCCAGATGGATTTACTAGCTAAGTATAGCCTTTTTGTCAGCCTAGGTGCAGTCTGTGCGTTAGCTAACTCACAGATCCCTCGGTGCAGAGCTGCTGAACGTCTCTGATACTCAAACTGTGAGAGAAGACTTACCATTCCATTTTATTTGGATTAAAGCATTCTTTGATTATAGAACCATGTGTAAATGTAGAGATGAACGTAGGGGAAGATGCCCATACCTCTTTGCTGCAAGGATTCTCTGAGTCTTTAAATCCTTCTTTTTGAACCCTTCATTTTCTTTGGATACTTAAGTCACTGTTGATACTGGGTGAGAAAGTGTGCCCTTAATTTATTGGTTAGGGGCTCTTCCTAAGAGAGGGAATACCTCAGTTTCTTTCAAAATATTTAAGCATTTCTACAAATATGTGACTAGAGCCTGGAACTGATGTCTCTCTGGTAAGGACTCTAACCACTAAGGTATTCAGTAATTCTCACTGGTGTAATAACTAGGACGTGTCCCACAGAGAATCAGTTACAGGAAGAGGGATCGACAGTGCTGTTATGGCAGGGTGCCTAAAATCTTTTTGCTGAGTAGAGAAAATTCATGCAATTCCCTAGGCTTGAATTGGATTCTCTTTTGGTTGTTCTACACTGGGCATTTAAGGTGATCAAACTTGTAGCTGATTATCTGCTGGTGCTGTTTCCATGAGACGCAACTGGAGTGAAAATGCTCTCAAAAGAAAGTACTTGACTGGAGATTGAAGGGCCTTAACGTCTTACAAATATCTTAAGATGATGGTAATATTTCAGGAGAATTCCTTGAATTTTTGTCTCTGGTTCTATTATAAAAGTAGCCCTTTCTTGAGATATTTTCCAAAGTGTTTGATGAAAATTGTTGCTGTCAAACCCCTGGAATATTACTCTTTATCTTCTAGTAGAAAGTTATTAATAATAGACCCTACTATACAAGCTGAATACTAGAGTAGTGAACAATATAGGAAAAGAATAAAGGAATATTTAAAAAACTGAAAAATGCACTTAGGATAAATGATTTAAATATTTACTTTTATTTGAAATTCTTAATCTTGTTGGGGCAAAAAACTTGTTTGATATTTCCACAGCTTTTATTAATTAAAGCCTTCTGCACTTTCCTGTGACTCTCTTAGCTGTGCCTGCGCAACGAACATACATTTCCTTATCCAGCTTGACGCTGCTGATAGCTCTTGTAATTCATTCTCTTGATTATGTTTGGCAGCTCATATTTTGCTGGGAGCTGGCATATCAGAATGAGAGTTCCCGATGAGCATTCACACCATTAAACCCTCATGACATGACTTAATTAGAGGGAATTACCTGAACGTTACCCCTGCTTGCTTTCCCTATAAGGAGAGTATAAGACAAACTGAGTGTCCCTTCTATCAAAACAGGAAAAGAAGCAAATAGCCTAAGGCTTGATGGATTTGGAACTTGGAAAAAGAAGCTCTCATGCTGATCTTGCTCTTAATGAGACAGGATATAAATGAGGCTTATAGAGACATGACAGGAGAATATTTTTTTACAATCTTACCTATAACTTGATGAATACTTTATTTCTACTTGTAATCAGAGATTATTTGCTTGCATTTGTTCTCTTGCATTTTTGTCTCCTCATAAAAGCCTTTGTTATTCCTCCAGTTCAAATACAAGCTTTGACATGTGTATGATAAAAGTCTGTAACATAAATAAGCATGTGGTGAATAACTGCAGCTGAGAGTTTGAACTGTGCAACCTCAGCCAGTGACTGAACGGTGCCACCTCTTCTGCCAGTTGGCAATCGCATGGAAGAAGCTCTTCACATTATAAATGAAACAACACTAATCCAACAAAAACTTAGACCCAGCCAAATAAAAAACCCCAATCCCCACCAAAACCCGAGCCTAACAGTGTACGCATAGTGTGGAGAACTGGAAGGGTGAGCTTAGTGAGGATTTCTAACAGAACAGTGCACAAAAGTGATCTTTGCACTGTGCTGTAGATGGGGGGTGTGGTAGAAAAGAAGAATGGGCTAAGTAGTGAACTGATAAAGCTGTCACCAGCTTTCATTTGCTTGAAGATATTTTTTGCTAGACAATTTTTATCACACAGAATCTGTCTATTGTCAGCTTGCAAAGTGTTATGGGATTCTGTCCAAGACACGTTGATATTAATTGACTTCCTGTATTTGCTACACTATTTGATTATAATTAAGATCATTTTGGGAACAGGAAGTACAATTATGAGAACTGTACAGACAACTTTTAATATTAAGAAGTATTATAGTTGTTCAAATTCTGGATAACGTCTGGGAGATATGTTTCTGAGGGGGTAGGTGCCTCTCTGTGTTTTGCTTAGGATTTCATGTTTGTGTTGGTATGATCATGAACTGCTTTATAATCTTCTCAGCACAGAAAAGCTGAAAGTGAATAACATTGCTCCAGTATAGTATCGAAATCTCTAGCAAGAATTGCCCTATGAGATGTTTGTGTACTGAACAAAAGGCAACCTGTGTCTTTGTTCTCTCATTTAGTGTATCTTTAGATCTATAACCCATCTTTTTGAGTTAACAGAAGCAAAAGTGTGTACAATGTTGACAACACCCCGTTACAACCCATATGATTGACAGCAGTGAATCTGATAATCATTTAACCCTTGCTGTTTTTCCTCTTGATGCTTTTACATGAATATTCATTTGTAGTTCACCAGAGACTAATGACTGAACAAACTATTGTTTATTGAAATTTGACCCTTCTTTGTAGATCCACAGAAATCTAGAAATCATTAATTAAATATTAGTAGAATTGAGAGTAGCACTGCCTAGCATGATCATTCTAAGCCAGGAGATTAAAGTTTTCCGGGGTAACATAAAATCGAATAAAAGGATCAAAAATATCCTCATGAATAATTTCCTGAAAACATCATCATTTCCCCTGACCTTGTTGTATCATATTCCTTGTAAAATTTTTATTATTTTGTTTTCAGAACCAGTGCTCAGATATTCCTGGGTTGGTAGTGGTGGAATTGCTAATGGCCCATGGCATGTGTTACCATGACGTCAGGATGTTTTAAAGGCTTTTTATAATCACAGTGCTTTCAAGTCCAATATATTTTTCTGAGATTACCTGGCAGTGATATAGCCTAAAGAGATTGTTTGCAAGTCTTGAAAATGTTGAGAAAATGGTGCACTTTTATTTAAGCCATCGATCTTAGTAACAGGAAAATGATTGCAGCACATGTGGTGGTGAAGGTAATTTGCTTTTGACTAGACATTCAAATGAGCAGAGACTGTAATTGTCAGCTTAAAGTCCTATGGGTGGGGGAATCTGTAGTTACTTGCTTTAGAGAGCAAAATGCAAAACCAGAAAGGACAAGAAATTCCCTGAGCAAGAGCAGAGTTTGTACTTCCCATGTGGATTCCTTGTACTCAGTGAAATTACAGAAATTTTTTTTAAACATCACCAAAATGTGATTATGGTATCTTTTGAATTTAATTTTTTTAAAGTAATGTACCATATATGTTTCTCATTTCAATCTGTTCTTATCTTGGAATAAAATCATTGTTTACAATGTCAGGATTATTTGCAGGAGTAAATTTGATTTTTCTGGTTGACCATTTTACATGAGCTGAAGCAGAACTTTCAGGATCAGGTGGCAGTGCCTAGCTACTTTTTCTCCATAATGTGTAAAATCTCTTGATCTCACTTTCATTGCTGAAGTATCTGTTTTCAGACTTTGAACCACTCTGATCCAATTATACATAACTCCTCCTCCTTTGAATGATTCCCATTTGTATATAACTCCTAATCAGAGTGCTTTCCTTTTCCTTTTTGATCTAAATATCTTCTGTTGCTGACTGACTTTTAGAGATAGGGAATTAGAAGTCTGCAATACTTGATGAGCAAGTTTCAAACTCTGTAGCTTGTCACTGTATTGTTTGGTTGCAGGAGACAGCTCTGAAAATTCTGTTAACTGCCTTACAAATCTTTTGGTTTTTACTGGCTTTAACTAAAAAGATAACTTTTGTGGTTCATATAGGTGGTGCATTGTTAATGAGAAACTGTGTTCTGCCTAGAAGGTGGGGCAATCCTCAGACTTGTATGTGAGAAATATGAACCGCCTTGTTCTGAAATTCCTTACATTTTCAAAATCAGAGGGGATCATTAAATGCTAGAGGAAAACTTTGGTTGCCATTCTAATGGAGCCCTGGGATGAAGGCTGCTGTGTCTGTCACCTAGCCATAAAGCGGTTTCCTGGGATCAGGAGTAGAATTTATCAGGAACTTGTTGACAAAACAGGGGTTGTTTTGTTACATGTCAGAGATGTCATCTGAGCGAGATCAGGAAGTTTTAATTTGTAACATAGTGCTTTGATGAGAGGAGTATTTCTAGGCAGGGATAAAATCCTGACAACTTCAAACCATGTAACTCAGTGCCTGTCAGTAATCCTGGTTTTGAGAGTGTTTGCTGAGAGATTCCTTAAGCCTGTCAAGAAACAGTCTGGGAAGGATCAATAGCCAACTACCGGGCTTCCTTTCAGAAACCTCTGAAAACCAGTGTGGCAGTTTAAAACAAAGGAAAACAACCAAGAAGATACAAACAAACATTTGCAGTGTCGCTTCACTGGATTAGTCAGCCATGTAATGGTCACAGTGATCTGTTTGGCTTTCTCATTGCTCAGAAGCCACAGCCATAGAAGGAAAACCAGCTTCCCATGAAGCATCTCTGCCAGGGTTAGGGTTTGCGGATTACCTCTCTGACTTTTTTTTCCCCCTGCATATATGTGGTTTTGCATAACATAAACCTTCACAAATAAGATTTACATGTGTGTAAAAAATAAATTCACTAAATGACTGTAAGATTTGTAACAAATCAAATCATTTAAATACAATATAATTAGAGAATAACTGAAGAATCTTTGTTATGTGGTTTTTCTCACCTTTTGCTCAAAGCAGAGCCAACATCGAAGTTTACTCATATTTTAGGTTGCTTAGAGTCATGAAGAGCTGTGTTTTTAGTATCTCTAAAGATGAAGATCGCATGACATCTCTGGCAGACCTCTTTTACCATGGAAAGTTTTTTCCTAATACCTGATCAAAAGATTGCTGGTTCACCTTGTGTCTGTTCTCACCTTTTGTTTCAAGTTTGCACTACAATAAGTCCTCATCCACTCAGCAATCTGCCTTTAGATAGCTAAACGTAGCAGTAAGGCTGCGTCTTTAATAATTATTTTCTGAACAGTGGAGAAACTCAGCACTGTCAGTCTATACTTGTACGTCCTGTGCTCCAGGTCCCCTCGTGCTGGATTTATTCCAGTTTCTCTGGGGCTGGGGAGCCCAAACCCAGCCTGGGTGCTCCAGATGTGGTCTTGCATGCCGTGAATAGGTCAGAAATGTTATGCCATGAAACAAAGCTTCAGTAGTCTGTTCTGTGGCATCTGAGGCCCTGGACCCACTGCATGTTTCAGTTAGCCAGCTAAATGACCGTCTAGAAAAGTCAGAATCTGCCCAGGTTTGTGCAGCAACTGAAGTACTGCAGAAACCTGCCGGAGTTTTCTATAGGGGTTGTCGTGAGCTGAATGCAGATTCTGACTTTGAGAACGAATTTAAAATGTATGTAAGGTGAGATCTCTACAAGATAACATTCTGAATATTAAGATAGTTCCAGAAAAAGCAAAGGAACCTTTTTCCCTAAATTAACCATTTCCTCCCCCCCCCTTTTTTTTTTTTGGTGGTATTATTTGCAGTCTTTAGACTTGATCTTTTTCCTGTTACTTTGGCATTTCATATTTGTCATAGGATAGGTTAGCTTGGAAAAGTCCACTGAGATAATTGAATCAAACCATAAACTGTCAAGTCACCACTAAACCATGTCCCTGAGCACCACATCAATGTCTTTTAAATACATCCAGGGATGTTGACTCAACCATTTCCCTGTTTTAAATGCTTGATAACCCTTCCAGTGAAGGAATTTTTCACAATATTCAGTTTAAACCCTCCATGGTGCAGCCATGAGCAGCCAGTTTCTCCAGGAGAATGCTGCGGCAAAAGGTATCGAATGCTTTACTGAAGTCCAGGTAGACACAACCACAGCCTTTCCCTCATCAGCTGAGTGGTCACCCTGTCACAGAAGGAGATCAGGCTGGTCAGGCAGGACCTGCATTTCACAAACCCACGCTGGCTGGACCTGATCCCCTGGCTGTGCTGTACGTGCCTTGTGATGGCACTCAAGATGATCTGCTCCGTGACCTTCCCTGGCACCAAGGCCAGGCTGACAGACCTGTAGGTCCCTGGATCCTCCTTCTGGCCTTTCTTGTCGATCAGTGTCACATGTGCTGACCTCCAGTTGCTTGGAACCCTCCCAGTCAGCCCAGACTGCTGGTAAAGGATGGAAAGTGGCTCAGTGAGCTTTTCTGCTCTCCCTCAGTATCCTTTTCTTGCTAGATTTTCTGCAGATAATAATAACAACAGAAATTATTATAGAATAGCCAGATATGACACATTTGCATTGTGCATGTTTTCTGTGAAAGTAAAACTGCTACAGCTTGTGTTTGTATATATGTGTATGGTATAAAATAAAAAAGTGATTTTGTGATACAGAAATTTATTTAAGGTTTGAAAAGCATATATATATTGCACTTAGCCTTGCATCTTGTTTTATTCATGAGTTAGAAGGTGATACCTGTTGTGATGCCATCATGTACTATGTTTTATTACCATATTGTCACAGTTAAAAATAAGCATATAGTTTACTGTATCAGCTACATTGCCACTGTGATTTCCTTACACTTTTTCAGTTTTCTGGCCACCTATTATTTCTGTTGTGTGTTACTATTACTGGCAGCCTTGTTATCCTTGCTTTGTTGAATGCAAAGTGCATATCTGGCGGAGTTTATGGTCTATGTAAACCAGACATGCAAAATACAGCACTTATATTCTCTTTTAACACATATTGAGGTTCTTATAGCAAGTAATTTTATGTTACTACCTTTCTGCTTGGCTCTGACTAATAACCTGTAGATTCTGTCATTTCCTTTGCTTTTCCCTATTCCATATGTCAGTTCCTCACTGCTGAGATTAGTTCTTTTATTTTTGACATCTCTAATAAATGGGCCCTCTGTAGCTACAAACAGATTGGGTGTAAATGCACAGGTAGTGCTTCACTGACTAATTCATCTTACTTGGATTAAAGTGGAATGCCTTTATAAAGTTCACAGGGCTTTTAAAGCTGTATGATCTTTTCAGTGCAGTTTATCACATTGTACGGTTAAGCTAACAAACATTTAGGTAACAAATGATTAAATGCGTAGAAAAAAATCTTATTTTTTAGGATTAAATGAGATTTTTATCACTTTAGTTACAAGATCTCTAAACAGGTATAAAGGGACTGAGCAGCTGTGTTACGGATACATAGCTCCATAACTTGTTTTAGTCTTATTTCTGCTTGATTGCTCCAAGCAAAAAAAGCAGAAAACCACAAACACTGTGAATCACAACAATTCCAAAGAGAAGCCCTATCAAGTTTAATGGTTGGATCAGATGGAGAAATAGAAGAAGGGATGGAATCATTAGAGTGTTCTTGTAGATGTGGAATTTGGAATAATCCTTCCCTGTTTTTAATGCTGTATTTGAGCAGTCTACCCTGACCACTGCAACTGTTTAAATTGTTAAAATATTTGAACAAGTTAATGCTCCTCTGAACTGTAATTAGCAGTTAATTGACAATGGTAATGTGGGTTTCCCTTTTGCATCAACCGTGTTTATATGAATGGGTCGTGTGCTGGAACACTGCAAGCATCTGGTTTTTTAGTTTAAGGAGCATAGCTGGCATTCTGCTGAGGTCTGCTTTGAGATCAGGTGTGACACATTGCAATCATAGACTGCAAAACTCTTCTTGCTGCTCATAATTTTTAATATATTGTTTTCTAATAATACCTGTGTTCTGCAACTGTTCTGTTTTGTTGGGTACCATAAAGAACTGCTCCCAGTTCGTGAACAACAGCAGAGCTACAGGTTCAGGAACTTTGCAAAATCATTTCTGCTGATGGTTGTGCAGGAGTTGGATCCTGTCAGGTATCAGATCAGTAGTCGATGCTTGGAATAATGCAGGCAGTGTACCAGAAGACAGAGTGACTCATGATAGCACAATTGTCCTTAATTCCTTCCAACAGGGAGAAAGCATCATTCTTGTATTTGCATTATATCCTGTGACATTAACTGCTGGTCTCCACGTCAGTGATGTTAAAGGAACCTTTCTACCTGGCCCTGAGCATAAAGTTTAACTTCATTAAGTGATGCCTTTTTAATAAAATATTTTAAATAAAGTATTCATAGGGAAATTTTTGACAGTTTAGCAAGGAAAGGTAGGTGTAAAAGCTTTTTTTGCAGTGCAGCCAGTCATGAGTGACAGAAGTACGCGGGTGTCTTGACATGCTGCTCTTGTCACTGTTCCCTGGGGGGGTTAGGGATGTTTTGTGGCCTCTGGATACAAGGCACGTAGCTTCCGTCACTGATGTTAGAGATGAGGTGACTCGGATTAACTTTCAGTGGAGCTGATTGTTCAGACAAATCCTTTTGGATCCATACATAGGATCATATATCACTTTGTCTCTAGGTTATTAAAAGTGGAGTTCTGAGGCCTGGCAGAGCCTTTAACTGAAGAGACTAAGTTAATTTCTGTAATGATTTAAAACAGAGACGTAAAAGGCTATAGTATTTTAGCCAAAACACAGATTTTATAACAGTTTAACATTTTTTATAATACCCCTGACCAAGTAGTTATTTTTATGCGGCACCACAGTTAGGTGAGGTCACTGATGTTTAGTGGAAAGAGTAAGAATTGAGTCTGGTACTTTTTTTGATTATTCCTATGTAACATATTTAAACTTACCCTTTAACCAAAAATCGTAGCAAATTTAAGAATTTCCAGGTATCTTATTCTAGAGAGATGATACCTGTGTTAATCTGATAATTCTCAAATATTAACACATACTTCCCTGTATTATGAAGTAGTTACAGCTGGCCCCATGACATTTTTAATTTGGAAAGTTAGGCATAATACAATAATGTTTTGAGTATCTGTGACGTCTGGGGCCACGCATGGCAATTTGTGATATGTATTATTGAGCACATCCTCATAACTTAAGGATGATGTTACTTGACTTTTTACTTTTCCTTGATTAGAAAGTTACCTTTGTCAGAGTCCATCCCAAAATTCTGCATTCTCAGTGGCTTTGTACATCTTGCTTCTGTATGTGGCCAGGCTGAGTGTAACTTTTGGGGCAGTGTATCCATGATGAGATATTGCTCTTGGATAGTTACCTCATGGAATGTGTTCTGCCCTCAAAGCTCAACAAAAAGTGGCCAAAAAGGCCATTTGGTGTGTTAATGATCACTTTGTCTTGTGAATAGTCAGGGGCTTCTGTGGGTTTTGTGCGTTTCCAGGTTGCATAGTTTGGTTTTTCTTTTTTTTTTTTAAACTTTACTTGGGCATAAAAAATAGACTCTGGGGAAGAATAGATCTTTTTGAGATTTAAATGAATGTCAGTAGGGTGAGAAGGGGACCAAATTGAATCATGACACTTACTCGTGTGTGTTCAAGTTTGCTCAACCATAATTAAAAGATTCTAATTGGTTTTCATTAGTTTGGGATGTAAGGCAGAAACTGCACATCTTTTCCACGCTATTTGTAGTGTAGTGATGCCAATAATGTATGTATTTAATTCAGCTTTCTGTTGAATATAATCCAAGGCCATGCTGGAGAACAATTAGAGCAAGGGCTTGTATGAATAAACTAGATTGCTGTTAAGGCTTATATTATTACTTTCTGAAAGGTTTGCAATTACTTCATCTCCTTCATTCATGGTACCTTTGTAAAGGTCAAAAAAAAAAGGTGGTTTTGGGGGGAGGAAGGTTGTCTTTTGGGCTTTTTTGGACAGGAATTTTATCTTAATGATGAATGGTTCTTTGCTGATAGGAAGGAAAAAAAAACAATTAATGCTTCAGTTAGGGATGAATGAATTCTAACAGAAAGAAAATCAGAACTAGTCCAGTTTTGATGCTGTATATTATCTAAGTAGAACTTCAGTGATTGCTTCTGTGCTTGTTCAGGCTAAATTCCATGGTAAAGTGTCTTTAACCTGCAGTGGGATATTTTGGCTGCACTGGCCTTCATTCAGCACTTAATATTGCATTCTCTCTGAGCCTTTAGGTTTTTAGTTTTGCTAGGCAGCCTTCCCATGTTTTTGAGTTCATTAACGTAATTCCAGAGTCTAGTGGATTTGATCCTATTTGGCTTGCTCTCTTTCTTTTGTGAGGCAAGATACCCTCACGATCCAAAGTCTTTGTCAATAAAATATGGGAGATGCCAGTGAGATCTGGGACACTTGCCTTGACTTTCCACACTGAATTATGTTGCCCATGTTCATTTATTTAGAAAGTAGCAGCAGTTTCATACCTGTAGCTCTTTTTATATACCTTGACTTTGACAGATTAGGTGGGACTGAGATTGCTCTCAGCCTTTATTATTTTGTTGTTTGGGTTTAGGTGGGGTTTTTTTTGTTCCCTTGTTTGTTTTTGTTTTGTTTTTTTTTTATTAGGTGAGTAGTGAGGAAAAATCTGTTGCTGTGATTTATCTACTATAGCCATCAAAATGTCTAATCTGACAAATTGCTTAGGCTTCCTTTTAGTCCGTATAAAACTGTGAGGAAGTGATCAACCCCTTTTTAAGACAGGTGAATTCATTGTCTTTAGGAATGGCCATTTGCCTTCATGCACTGCAGAAAAGGAAGTGGGTGACCATCTTTGACCAAGGTGGGCAGAGTGGGTGCTCTGCTTTGTGATGGGGACCTCTGCTTGTTTGTCTGTAATATTGACTGCTGTTTTAAATGTTTCTCTTTTGCTTCAGTGTTAGCATGACCCCGATGTTTTGATAAGTTCCATGATATTAAAACACTGTCGCAGTGCACATTTTAGGAAAACAGTGTTATATATGTTCAGACTCTTTGCTTGTGGGGTTCTGTGCTCTTTCAACTCAATTCACAGCTCAGGACAAACCTGCGAGAGATTTCCTTATATTTCAGTGGTCCTTAACAGCTGAAAGAAAGTCTTTTCCTAGTAAGTATAAGGTTACTACTAGACTTACAAATTTGTAGCACCTTTCTGTTAAATAGAGTTCTAGTGTGTAATATGTTTTGCAGAATTGAATTTTGCATAAAGATGGCATGGAAGAATTCTATTGTTGAGTAGTGCTAAAATATGGATTTCTTTTTCCTTCCTGCTGTGAGTACCTGTAAACTATCATACACTAAAAGTGTCAAGTCTGCTGAAAGATTGTTACTTTTAGCCTTCCAAATAGGCATGAGTTTAGAATAAGATATTCATAATTTGTGGTGTAAACCACAATGTTTTATTAAATAGCTTCTATTTATCATTATTTATTTGACCATAAAAGCATGAACCTAGTTACCACAATAACTTACAAACTTAGCATTATTGTAGACATTTGCAGTATCCCATAGCTCTAGGTTAAAAGTGCACAAAGATTAAATATGGAAATAAAAATATGGAGTATGTATCACTTCCATGCCTTGTCCATCTTTCAGAAATTCTGTACAGTCTCCATGAATTGGCATGGATATGCAGGTTACTAAGGCAAAGAAATGACTATCCACAAATGGCAAAAAACATGGTGTAGATGTCACCGTGATTCTGGATGCCACCAAATATGAGCAGACAAGATCATCAGCTGGTTTGATGTATGTGGTATTTGAAAACACATGCTGACAGTCTGGGTTATGAAGTAAGGTATTAGCCCACAATCCAGTGTTGTGACTGATCATAAATTCTAATGGTGTCAGACTAAATCCTATGAGAATATGCCTTTAGCTCTTTTGCTTTATGATATGATCCCATCCACCCTCATTAGCTAAGAAAGCCTAAACCAGCTCCCTGTGAGTAGATCCTCTAAGCTGCACTCCTGTTCTTAGTGCAGGGAGTACACACTGACTCAGAAAATACCTCTTTGTCTTTTTGGGGCATCATGAGAAAGCAGGAGAAATAACAAAACAGAAAACCAAGCAATTTAACCCACAGCTTAAACGGATTTCTTTTCTCTCCTTTGCATCCTTCAGAAAATGGAATATCAATTCCAATTTTTGATGTATAAATTTCAAGTCATATCCAGGAAGGATAAAGACCTTCCTGACATCATTTTCAGTGTGGCTGGAGAGGCCCACATTGTCATTTATATTTAACCTAATTTAGTACTTCAGACAGATTTGAGAGCTTATCTAACAGTATTAACCAGCTGAGTCATTTTGCTGTGTTCCAACAGCAATGAGACACTACTGCAATTTCATTTTTCTGTGTAAAGGACACCATTGTGAGGCTATTTTATGTCAGTGTATGGTTATAGGACTAGTAATATGGATTTATTAAAAATGTAGAGTTCCTAGTTTGCGATCCTCACCAAGCTTAGCCTTTCTTGTCAGTCATCTGTAGACAGATGTGGGGATTAACCACTTTATCTAATTAGACTTCTTGATTAGCTGTTAAGCGTTGCAGTTGTACCTGTCTCTTTATGCTAAAGTCCGTGTTCTTGCAAGTCTGTTAATGGCCTTCCAGTTACCCAGATTAAATCTAGTCGGGATGTCTGCACAGATCCCTTTGCAAAGGTTGCCCTAAGTTATGTCAGTCTCTCCCAGCTCTTTGTGGGCTGCACACAACGGGAAGTTTTCAAGGCTCTTGCTCATTCAGTCTCTGTCTGTCTCTCTCTAGCTCGTTACTGTGAGAGCAAGCCAAAGCTGGAGGCCAGCTTTCCGTGTTCCAAACTACCCTTAGGGGAGGCTGAAGAGTCAGATTTCCCTCAGCTGGAGTTGACCTTTATGATCCTGCTCTCAGTGCATAAAATTTGGCAAAATATATTCAATATCAACTTAAACTGCACTTACTTCTTAGGGAGTAGCTGACTAATTTAATGTTCATACATGAGGCTCTACTTGCAAGGAGTTTATTTCAGCTTAAGAGATTCAGTCTTTCCAAGAATTTAAATATCCTTCATTTGAAGTAGAAGGCAGTTTTATTCCCTTCTAGTAAATTTTTAAACAATTGAATCATCCCCATTGTTCTGGGCAGAAAGATCTGTCTATTATTTTTCTGCCCTTTCAAATAAGGACTGTTCATCTTTATCCCTGAGAGGGAAGAGGAATTTATTAAAATAAACAATTGTCATGTATCACTGAAGAGTTGAGGTGAAGTTAGACATATATAGTACCTATGTCTTCACTGACTGTCCACTTCTACCTCATGACCGTTTGTTGCCTGAAACACTCAGTTGCCTGACTCAGTTACATGAAGACACCCCTTCAGCTGCTCACTACTGAGCCCTTCTCTCAGATTTGCTCTGTTAAATTCATTATCACCTCTCCTGAACGAGGTTCTCATGAAGTGATTCAAGTTACTTATATGGTTGCAATTCTATCCTCCAAATTAAATCACTTTTTGAACCATACTGGAGAGCAATTACCCATATGTGATGGTAGAGTTTGTAGACAGTAATCTCTACTGATGGCAGCATGATATCACGATGAGAGTAGAAACCTTCCTACCCTTGTTTTGTTGTAGGTAGGACCGCACAGCGTCAGTTTATAAACACTTAAATTTGAATGACTGCATACTAGATATTTCTAAACATATTTATTATACATTTGAGATCAATATTGTTTCTGTCATACTCTCCTGTTCTATTCATGCTGCTTAGAAAACATACCTAGGGCAAACATCAGATGATCAATATCTGTGCAGTGACCTCGGCTGGCTGCTCTGATCTATTAGTTTGGTGTCCTTTTCTATTGTGGTGGGTTGAGCCTGGCAAATTACACACTATTTCACCAGCATCAAGGACAGACAAAAACATCCAGACCTAAAGGTTGTGTTGCCCAAATTCAAAAGGTGGTCAAAGAGACTCTCCTTTGACTATGAAATGTTTCCCAGTATTCATATTATTACCTTGGTTTTTTTTTTTTTGTGTGGGTTTTTTTTTTTTGTTTCTTTTTTAATGTCACACAAGATTTAGAGTAGCCTATGTTCAAACTCAGGATAGGGAAATAAACATTCCCAGAACATTTCCCCTTAATGTGTAGGCTTTTGATCAATGAAGCTCCAGGATAATGTGCTGCATATTAAACTATATCTTAACAACCCAAAATACTGGAAGGACTGAAATCAAACTTAGATAAACAAAACCTACCATTGAAAAAGAGTGGAGGCTAGCTGAAAAAAAGGTCTGTAAATATTTGGATCCTCTCACCTGTTAAATTTTAAAATTATTGCTAGTCTTCAATTCTCCAGTTATTTTTCTTTTTATTTACTCTTATATTGATTTATTTAGTCTCTACTGCAGCTAGAAAGATTCTTTTTTAGCCTTTTGTAGTTGGTGCAGTGGGAATTGAATATGATGAATGAAACAGGTAAGAAATAAGTATTGATTTAGCGTTGTGTTTTCTGTCTGTTTGGCATTCTCTGGAAACATATTACATTATTCTGAGTTACTAATCAATTAGTAATGAGATTTCCATAATCCAGTAATAGCTGCAATAAAGGACAATTTGAGGAGCTGGATATTGTTGGCTATAATAGCACATGTAGCATTGCTTTCAGCCACCATCGAATGCTCCCTGGAATTTGTCTTGTTGGTAGAGTAATGAAAACAGTATTGACTACCTTTAGTAAATATCGCTGCATAAAAATCAACAACCATCCTGATTTAGAATAAACTGGAAATAAATTGAATTCAATTAGTTTTCTTCTTTCCTCTTGGTATTAGAAGCTTCAGTGAAATACAATTGTAGGTAGGCTGAAAAACAGACTTTGGAAAGCTTTCTGAAAATGGGACAACTTATGTTTGCATGAGTAGAGTAGAAAATTCTGCACTATGATGAGCTGGAGTTTTATGATGCCAAGACATGGAAAGCAAAGGAAAATAAAATTCTATTCATTTTCAAGACTTTACTAGGAAATTTCTCTCTCAGTCAAGATGATTTAGACATTCATCTCTCAGGCAAACATCCTAACCCACAGGCTTTCTCCTCCCCGTTCCTTTTGAAATGTTCAGAAATACAGAAGGGAATTCAAAATGTATTGAATAGAAAAGTAGTTCTTTTGAGGCAGTTTTGACATTTCACAAAATCTAGCAGTTACAATCTAGGTGCAACTAGATTGTGATTCTTTCTTTTCTCTGTTAGATTGATTTATTTTTATTTAGGAATAACCAATGTCTATTGTTCTACAAGGTAAATATAATTTTATCACTCCTTAAGCCTCTATAGATTGTGATTTAATTATTAGAAATAACAGGAACTTGGACAATCTCAGATTTGCAATGAAGTTGTTATGATTCCTTACTGGCATGCAGCTTTTCACTAACTTAAAATTACAGTAATTTTTATGTCTCTTAATCTTTTACATGCCTAATTAGAGGAACTCTGGACTTTCTGATGCCCACACATGTGGTAGACAATTTGAGTTTTAGGAAGAGATTCTTTACACTTCTCTGTACTGTTCTGTGAAATTGTAACCTCAGATGCTGTAACTAGAAATCTTTTTCCCCTGTTCTTTTTCTATGTTATAGAATTACTAGACCTGTATCTTGAACCTCTGCTGTTCAGCCCCAGTGAGTTCTGTCATTATTCCAGCGCTGAATTAGGTCTTGAAACTAAAGCATTCTGACACTCTGTCCTGCTTTCTTGTATAGCTATTTCATGTCCTCACAGAACATGTTTCAAACTATTGCACTGCAGTATGCTTAATGTTTTTTTCTCCCCAAAAGAACTTACATTTTATTGGTGAGGGGACATTTTTGTATATGGTCGATTAAATGTTTGAAAGCTGTTTATAACTTTACAAGGATTTATTAGGAGATGCAATACAAGCGAGGCGTGCTTGATTCTCCTTACATAGCGTGAGATCTTTGTCAAGCACATTTTACAAATATTTAGTGTTTCACTTGGCCTGGAAACAAACCAGAAACACATTGTGTAGTTAAGGACTGTGTTTCTTTCCATCCATTACTTATTCCTGGGGAGATATGAATAGATGGATAGCTAAGTAGAATTCTTGTGTTCAAGATGGTAGTTACTGAGGTCACCAACAGAAACTTCCTTCCCCCCTGTAGGAATGTATAGATGACAAAGTTACCAAGCCTCTGGTGTTCTTTCCTGAGCTGAGGTGCTGCAATTACACTGCACTTGGCCTTTGCCAAAATGCCAAGAAGTCATCTGACCAAGTCAGTGCTTCTCCACTACGTTAGTGAGAAGTCAAACATATGGGCATCCTCACTGGACGTTCAGCCTGCTGTGGGTGCTGCTCATGTGTTCCTAGATGGCTCAGGAATGAATACACCTTCTGTGTTCTGGGAACAGTGTTTTTCCTTCTCATCTCCTAAAAATGTTTGGTTTCACAGAAATTAGTGCTGTCCTCCAAAAGTGTAGGTGCAGGCATTATTGATAATGGGTTATTTTAGTGACTAGTTTACCACATGAATTCACAACGTGCGGAGAGAAGGACTGTGGCGTGGTGGTGGGAAATGGGGACTAGTGACTGGATGTCAAGTTGGACTTGTCAAAGCAAAAGTGCAGAGAATAGTGATCCTATAGCACAGTACTAAAAGGTTGAGCCCTGAAATCTTCAACTGTAAGATTATTAACACTCTGATGTTTTTAAATGTCTGCAAAGTTAACCTATTTGTTGTACCATTTCAGTGTTGGTAAATTTAAGTCAGGAGCATGAGGAATTTACTGAAATCACATAAAATCTGTTCCCTTTATGAAGGAAATTTGTTGCAGGTAAATTGATTTAAGGGGCTTTCCAAATAATTGGTACCATTTTGATTTTTAGTAATTACCTATCTTACGTGGTGATGGACCTGAATACACCTGTGATTGCTGTCCATTAGCACAGTTTTCTGTTCAGTCTGTGCAGCCCCAGTGGGTGTCACACTTTGCTGCTGGTGCTTTTGATGTTGGTGAATGCACATGTAAGCCCTAGCCATTAACAGGGTTATCAGTGTAGCCGACATTGTCCCAACAGAGAACACCAGCGGTTGCTGAAGGACATCGTAGAGGTTTAAGCATCCTCACCTTGCTCAAAATGAGCCTTTTGCAATGCCCAGTGCTGCCTTTCTGAGCTCAGCTCTGTGCGTGCCTCTGTGAGGAGCAGAGACTGCTCAGGTAAGGAAGGACTGCACGGCACCGAGAGCAATCCATCCCTGAAGAGCACCTGAACTGACCCGCAAAGGGCAAGAGCAAGTGTGGGGATGGCACTGAAGCTCAAAGGATGCATCTTTCTTTTAAAAGAGTCAGACTTAATTTCCTTGGGTTCGTTGACCTTCCTCATAAGCACCAAGGTTTAGGATTTGGGAAATTGCCAGTAAAAATAATACAGAGCGCTGCCCCCTCCCAGCTCTGGAAGCTGTTTCAGCACCAGAGACGTGACAAGAATGGAACACGTTACAGCTGATCCACCACTTGCAAAAACTGGCTTTGGCTTTAGGCATCAACTTTCTGTTCCCAGCATCAGTAACTGATTGGGTCTTCCTTTTCCCTTGCTGTCTTTGTTCTCTTTTCTGATTTGACACAATGGTGACTGAGGCCTTTAGTTATGTTGGCCTGTTTTTCAGAAAATTAATTTGCCTTAACATCTTTGAATTTGCTTGAGATAAAGATCTAGCTAATCTAAACCTGACAGGCAAGTGTAATGCTAAGGCAAATGGTAAATCTGTGTTTAGGAGTATTGGCTCCTTTGTCTATTATTTCTAATTTACATTTAAAAAATTGTGAATTGATGCTTTGGCCTATTTGTATGCAAATCTGTTTTAATTGTTTCCTGTTGATTTACAATTGGAATTTGTATGGGATGTGCTGTAGGTTGAATTCAGTAGAATTAATTGATATTTTTTCTTCCTAAAATTAACTCCACTATTTTCAAGAGCACTAAATACTGTGACTGCTCTCCTTTTCATACCAGGCTGTGGACTTGATATTAAATAGGAGCCACATAATGTATTGAAAAACACAAAGGGTTTGGTTTCTACGTAAAGTTGACTATATTAAAATGGTAGACGTTTTGTCTATTTGGGCACCTCCCCTCTAGGTTTCTGAGGAATTGTGAAGAATACTCAAAAGACTAATACCAGTTTATGGAACTGAAATGTCAGAAATTAATTTTTATAGCAGTCGTTAGTCCAGCTATGTTCCTTTAAATAAAATCTATTGGATAACAGTCTGGAAGCTTTCAAAGTGTTTCCTATTCATCAGACCATTAGAGCTTAGACTCAGCAAAACATATCAATCTGTGAACAAAAATAAGCCTGTGTACAGGTCCTTCTCTAGATGCAAAAACACTTCAACACATGGACAAATTCTTTACTAATATTGCAGCTTTTATCAGGAGTTTAAAGTGCTGGCAAGCTGAAACATATTATGAAGATCTGGCTTGCAAGGGCCTGAATGCAAACTCTAGCTTTACAATGGCAGAACTTGGAGGATTTAGGAATCTGTACCCTTCTGAATTTCTTATCTGATTTTTAGTTTTATAAGTGGAACATGCAAACATTTTCTGCCCACTGGGATGTTTGTAATCCCATTTCTAATAATCAGGGAAAAAAATATACGCTGCCTACTTTGAATGGCCTGTTGATAAGCATTTCAACAGGATGATTCAACACTTAGACTGGGCTGGATTATCGGCAGTAGATTTCCTTGTCACAGAAACGTTTTGCTTAGAGAAGTTTTTCTGTGCTGCTATGCCATTGAAATTTTTTTAAAATGTTTTTGTGTCTGACAGTGTGCCTGCATATGCTATAGCATCCATCATGTAAGAAATTACTTTTTTTCCATTTTCTCTGCCTTACAATTTCCTAGCTTACAATGTGTTCCAAACTGCATACAGTTATAATACAATAGGAGAATTACTTTAGTGCAAATGATGTTTTCAACAGTGTACCATTGCCCGACATTCTGTAGTTTATTGAATGACTGATAAAAATGTTTGAGAAAAGCAGGGGGACAAAGGACATAGTTGATCCTTGCCAATACCTCTCACTTATGCAAAAACTCTTCAGAGATTCAAGATGTGTGATTATCTAAAATTGCCTTTTCTTGATGGCTCATTCAATAACATATTCCTGTATTTATGCAAAATACATGGCATTCAAAATTGTGATGGACGTAGCCTTATAGCTGAGTCCAATAACCAGCATTTCCAACTATATCTTGTGTGTTAGTCAAACTGTTTCAAGTTCTGATATAAAATTCAAAACATTGAAAATCAAATCCCTGAGGCACAAAAAAAGATTGTATCCTTCAGTTTGTAATCATTCCAGCTGCTCAGTTCTTGAAATGGTAAGGCCTGCTTTGAAAAGAATTTTTCTAACTGCCAGTGCAAACTTGATCCATAACACCTAAATTTTTATCAGGAACAAAATTAAAGGATTAAATGTCTTCTAAATTGGCACACTGGAGCGTTGGATTTACTTCTTTGCTCTCTGGAAAGAGAACGCCACTTGGCTGTGATAGAGGTGGCTGAGCAGGTGCCTCCTGCTCCAGAGCTGCTGTTCCAGCCGAGGAGCTCTGCCACACACTTGGCCACGGGGAAGGAGCTGGCAGGTGGAATAGGAGAACACACGGACAACCTATTCAGAGTCCTATCAAGGAGACTTCGATGTAGGAGATGGGGGAAGCGCCTAAAAGATTTGAAAGGAGATGGCAGTAGAAGAATGTCACTAATCTAGGGTGACAGAGAAGGAGAGGAGAACAGTATGGGGCACACTGAGAAAATAACCTGAATGGATGATGATTCTTCTGGCGGTTTGAAGAGGAGGCAGGTTTCTCCAGAAAAGGAATAGATTTCTGGAAAGGACCTGAAACATCTGAAATGACTTACCTGGCCATGTTTCTCAATTAATACAGAGTAAATAATGTCCTGTTGTTTATCTCCTTTCCCTCTCTTCTCATGTTACTAAGTAAGAATTCTCTGTCAACAGCTTGGAAATCACTTTTTCTCAGAAGGGAGAAAACCCCACTGAATCCTGTGTTATCTCAGCATTTTATGAAATCTTATCTTTAAAAAGCATAGTTTTTAAAAAGATCTACCTTATATGTGTGGTAATATAGTAATGCTATTTATTACTTAAAATGTGTGGTTTGAAAGGTGCCCCAACTCATTTTTATATAAGTTGTTTTAAATATATTCCAACACAGTGACTTACTATATAAAAGCCTAACACAAATTAAAAGTAAAAAAACCCATGCTTGTTGCTTTGAAAATTTAATTTCTATCCTTATTTGAAAGGCACAACAGCAACAACACAGGATTCTTAAGCCTGTATGTGCCAATATAGACATTTCTATTAAATTTTAAATCTAGTTTAAAACTATTTTTGCGTAATTTAAGACTTCACAATTGAAAGAATTATGCTTAACTAGCATACACACAACAGAACACTCAAGCAGCAAATCTGAAGACATCGTTATGACTAGTTAGTGTCCTAGTTTAGTATATAAATAAATGGTTCTATGCCTAATAAAAAGAGTTTACCGGAAGCAGATGTCCTTTAGCAGTTATTTATTTATTTATTAACAACTCAAAGTTTTTAAGCTCCACTGAATAAGGGTAAGAAAGTTGCCAAGGAAGATATGGTGAATTGTCTGGAATTGTAGCTGCCAGTAAAATGATAGTAAAAAGTACACTAAGGTCAGTGAAATATCTCTGATGAGGTAAGTCTCGTTTCTTTTGTATTTTTCAGGTTTTCTCCAGTCATGGTTTTTGGCTTTCTTTCCTTTTTTTTTTTTAATGGCAATCCTACAAAGATGAAATGAAACCTTCTCTTTTCCCCCGATATCGAGGACAAAGACTCTCTCTAAATACTACACAATACATTTTTTGGTAGAAGAAAAAGAGTGCTGTACTCTATAGAAGTAAGTACCCACAGGAGACTACAATCAAAAGACAGTATGAACTTGATCAGAAACAAAGAAAAAGGGACTGTGATTCAGTGGTGGGGTTCCCCCCCCCCTTTTTTTTTTTTCCTCTTGGTTGGAAGAATTCAGGAGCAAGTCACACTGTTAGCATCAAGAGCAGGAGTGCCCGTGCTGAATAAGTGTCTTGGATAAAAAGCTCTTCAGTACTCAATTTCCAACACAGAATGGAGATGGATAGCAGAAGAGACAGAGAACATTTACCCTACCTGGCATTTAACAGTGCTGGTAAATGCAGCTCACAAAGTTCATTGCTTCCATTTCCTTTGATGCCCAAAGAACTAAGAATTTGGTCTTTGACTGAGTCACTGCTGTCAGCAGCTGGTGTGTTTTTGGTCCCACTGAGAAGTACCATGGAGGACAGGAAAGTCTGGGAGACTTGGAGCAATCAACAGCGAGGCCAGCGTGTGATGCAGCCTTCAGCACTCAGGTAGAGTGAAAGACTAATGTTAATCTGATCTAAACTAGACTCTGCTTATGCTTTCTGCTTCTATTTTGCTGTGGTATGTGTTTTAAATTCCTAAGTTCAGAAGTTAGAAATTAGGTTAAATAGCAGGCTCTTTACATCAGTGAAATACATGGCAAGAGCACAGGGCGGTGCAAGATTGGAGAGATGACAGGACTTAGGAAAACACAGCTTTTATGTTGGCAAATTTAAATTACTTCATCTTGAGTGGGACCGGGCATGAAAATACATTTCCCAAGGATATGAACTGATTGTTCATCTTAGTAATAAATTCCTGACATCAAATTGATTTAGTTTTTCTTTAATATGTTTTTAGAGGTGGTGATTGGTTTTTAACTTCACTCTGCCTCGTCTTGAACAAGATACCTGTAGAAATGATGCAGTTACTCTTTTCCTATACGTGCCTCAAGTAATGCTGGACACTCTATGCTAAACCAAATTTTTGGGACAGGTGTCAAACTTGAAGTTTGAAGCATGAAGGACAGCTTGATCTGAAGAAGGAGTGTGATCCTGTGGCTAAAGAGTTTAGGGCCCTCTGTTTCTATGGAATAATCTTGGCTTCTCTTTACTGAGTTCCTCTGTATACTTGAGAATCTTGTTCCCTTTTGCTTTCTTTTGGGCCTTCTGACTTGCTGGCATCGGAAATGGTACAGGATGTCCTTCCACTAGGGGAACATACCTTACTGCTAGAGGCACATTTCTGGGAAGTGGGAGACAAGGGCTAGAATTCTTGGGCCTGCAGACAGAAATTTAAGAGAACGTTGCTGGAAGGTTATCACAGCAGCACCGATGACCCATGTTTGTAAATGGAAGTGACTGTGAGTCACAGCAAAGTTCTATATAATTCTTCTGCTTTTTGTGTATTGCCAAAACAGTGATGAATTCCGTGACATATCAAATAGTTTGTTTCTATCAAAGCTAAGGTCTATTTGCTCAACCATTCAAAAAAAATAATGCAACTCTTTGCAAATTATGAAAACTTTTTATTTGATGTCAATATATATCTATATCTTAAATCTTTGCTATGATATTCATTCTTTCTGCTTGTCTAAGCTGATGTTTTCAGGACTGAAGGAAAGAGAATTATATAATAAAACAAATCTTATAGTGTTCTATGTATTGTTCTGTGCTGCCTGTGTTTCAGGGTATGATGGATCACAGTCCTGAAATGTGTGTATACTTGTTTAATCTCCTTCAGAAAGTGCAAGATAACCTTACTTTTGACAAAACCAAGATCAGAGCTGGTTAATCTTTCCTTATTTTTTTTTAATTTTGCTGAATATTGTATGGCTGTGTGTTGGTGCTGTTGATTTATCTGACTCTTCTTGAATGTAAACTAAAATTACCTCATTAATGCTCATTAATGTAATTGCAACTGGCAGTACTTGTGGATAGCAGATTTTTGAAAACATTCCCAGTGTGTGTTTGATATATATGTATATTTAAATCTCAGAATTATTTTAGTTGCAAAAGACCTCTAAGATCGTTGAGTCCAACCACTGCCAAGTCCACCATGAAACTGTCCCCAAGCGCCACATCTGCCCACCTTTTAAATAACTCCAGGGTGGCTGAATGAGCGTTACAACCTCCTTTCAGGTAGTTGTAGAGTGATCCTCCTTTTCTCCAGGATAAACACCCCCAGCTCCCTCAGATTTGTATGTGACAATTCTTAAAGTTGTCTCAATGTTATGACATTATACAAGGAATCTGACTTAACATACACAAAAATGTAGGAAGAAAATGACAAAACATTTTTTGTCAGAGGCAAAGCAATATTAACAATAAACTACTTAGTGTATGCAGGGGAGCAAAAATAACATCGGGATTATTGCTGAACATTATTCATGTTTATGAATCATGTTGTGCAAAAAGGTTCCTGTACAGAATTTTACACAGCCCACATTTTAAACAGGTTATGAAACCTAGTCTGCATATATTCTTCTCACAGGAAGATTCCTCATGTTTCTCACTTTCTCGTGTAACAGCTCAACAGAGCAAAACCTCATGTAATTAAAATACATTAAATTTTAGGCTCCAAGCACTGAGCTTTGCTAAACAGTGAAATTAAAGGAGAGTAGAATAATGAAACAGTCTATGAGCATTGTCCAGTATTACAGTGTTTTGGGTAATCAGGTCTGTATGTCTCAGGTATGACACAGTGTCATGAATGATGATTATGATGATTAATATTATGAACTGATAAAAGTGGTTTGACATCATGTAGACTTTTTCATGAACTTTAAAAAAAAAACCTCACAAGAATTGATGACTGATATATTACATTTTATAATCATCCTTTTAGAAAAACATGAGTGTGTAATGCAAGTATTGAGTAGCAGATGCCAAGGTTTGCAACTTGTACTCATCCATTACTTCCAATTGGCTGTCCCTTTCTGGGAAGGGAGTGTGGGGATCCCTTTCAGCTGAAATCAATCTCTCTCTGATTTATACAGGCCATGGAAAACCTGAGATTTCAAAACGGTCCGCTTTTGTTGTGATGAATAGGTCTCCTGCTCTGCTGTTGCTTTTGTATGAATTGGTACTGTATCACTGCACTTCAGATGTGAGAGGTCTGGTCCAAGATTGTTCATTAGTGGCTTTAGGAGACTAAAGCTGAAACTTAGTTTTCTTCCTTCCTCTAAGCTGGCCTCAGGCATGAATAAAAATACAGGTAGTTTGGTCTTGATTTGGGGAGAGCTGTTCTGAGCAGAAGCAGTTTTAGATAAATGGATAGAACATTTGTGTACAAGGTCTGAATATTTGGTTTTTTTTCTCTGTATATATGAACTGGATCCCACTATTTTGTTAGAAAACGTATTTCAGACCTTACCTGTCTTCATTATTACTGTTTCTTCATATTGGTGCAAAATCAAATGGCTTGAAAGGTTTTTTAGATACTGGTTTAGATTTTAGATTTATATTTTAGGTTTCTTCTTAGTAGATAATACCATTTCTGCGTGTAAAGTATATATGAGCTTTTCTGTATTTGCAGGTCACCGTTTCATAATTTTAGTGGTATTTCACATGCTGAGTCCAAGGTTCATAAATATTGTGTGGCCTTATCCTACTGAGATGCCTCTCACTGCTCCCACGATCTTTAATGTGGTTTGGATCAGTAGAGTCTTTTCAGAAAGATTATACAAGGGACTTACAGCGGTCGAGTGTTGTGGAAAAGTGGTAGATGCTTAAAAATAAGGTTATGAAAAGTAATTGTGAGGTGGAAGAATGATGAAGGGAGGAAGGAAGGGGCGACTTAGGAAGTCATGAGAAAAAAATCATGTTTCAGGATCATTTTCTCTTTGCCAACTGTTCTCAACTTAGAGTGTTAAAACCCTCCTAGCTGTGCCTTTATTAAAAAATGAGGAGTTCAGTTGTATTCTGTCATGACCGAGCTGCACCCTTTAAATTTGAATTCTTGTCTTTGTGGGTAGCTACAGAAACTAAAAGATTGCCTCCCTAATCAATTTGGGTAATACACTGAAAGTTCAGAGTACAAAGGCCCTGCTCAGCCCAGAGGGCTGGGAATCATTTGCTGCAGAGTTTGGGGGTAGGTATTTAGGGAGGGAGGACAGCCCCAGGTCCCTGCTGGGCTTTGTGTTCACTGTGCACTTGAACTCTGGCCATTCCAAGGGGTCTGCTGATTTGAAGAATAACTTTGCATTATAATCCTCCACTTTCAGAGGTGAAATCCAAAATTAAGAGCAAGCCTTACTCTGCAGCCCCCAAGTGTTGTTTTTAGCTGCTTGCTGTCAAACAAAAGGGCTGACACAAGAAATATGCCAAATCCTCGGTTTATCATCTCTATCAGTGTTGTGTAAGATTTATTAATCCATGCAGGAAATAAAAGTGCAGATTTTTACTTTGAATGCTATCCATATCTATGTGACTGGAATGAGCAGAGTCAGGGAGCTGAGTTGTGCACACACACGTGTGGCAGGTCAAAAAGCCACTGTGTCACACTTAATGCTATAGATGCTTTCCATAAATGTGAGAGATTCATTTTGATAGGCATCCTAAGTCAAAGTAATGAAAATTAATTTCATGTTTATTACAGGTTTGTATGTTAAAATGCACCTTTGACACTTGCAGCAAAACTGTGACAGGTGGTTAAAACGGATGAGTAATTTTGTACAAATATCTTTGAATATTGCGACTTCATTTCGCTGCAAAAAGCATGGGAAAAGTATAATCCTTCAAAAGAAGCCTGTTGCAGTCAGAAGAAAAGATAGTCTTGTAATTAAGGTGTCACCTGGGATCACAGAAGGTCACTTTTGTCTTTTAGCTATGTGTCTGTTTAGAGAGTGACCTTTTGGGAACATTCTGTAGTCCTTGTGCCACTGTTCTTCACTTAAAGCTGCACGGAGTGAGTATCCTGTGAGCAGCTGTGGAATTTTTATAGCATCAGAAATGCAGCTTACACGGCCATAGGGTGCAGATCCAGGGCTTCACAATTGAAAATTCAGCTCAGAATGCAGAACTGCAAGATGGATCACAGGGAACTGAGAGCAGCAATTGTCCTCTTCCTTCTCCTGTTCTTCCACTGCTGTGACTGAGTTCACTTTGCTCCTGTGCTCTGCTCTCAGGCCATGGATGTCCCTATTTTACCATGCTCCATTTTCAGGGGCGTGTTGACATCCAGTCTCCAAGAGTGTTGAACCTCCTGATTCTGTTTGTAGTTCTGCAAATAAGCCTGTCTGTAACAGAGGTGTGTGATCAGTGCAACCGCTGCTTGCTTAGAAACTGAGTTCTCAGCCTTAGCAACTTCTTTGCAGTATGAGGTTGAGAAGCTAATTACAGTAAACTAATTACTGGTTTAAAACAGATAGTGGGGTGTTTGTGCATTGCTAAGGTAAGCAACAATTTGCATATTGAAGATTATCAGATTATTTAGTAGTTTTTGAATTGTGTTTTGAAGGCTGATATAGGAGGAGTAACAATTGGTTGTGTGTGCAAGAAGAATTTGTAATAGCCCTTTTATTTGGTGAACAGTCTGGTTTAACTGCTCCCAGATTGTAATTTGATTGCTTTCCTTGGGTTTAGGAGGCATAACTTTGAATTTGATTCCTCAGTCCTAGGAGTGACATATAGTTGAGTTTGCTGTTCCCTAGAAGAGTTCCCCTCTTCAGTGATGGGAAGAATTCCATGCTTTGGCAGAAGGGTAGATTTTTAAAGGCTTGCTTTCTTTTGCTTTCTTTTTCATTTGGAATATCATGTTCTCTGAACTCAAAAAAAAAAAAGAAAGTTGTGTTTTTGGGGTTTTTTTCCCTTTCCCCTAAAAAGACTCCCTGCCTTTACAAAGCAAGAAGAAGCTTTAGCTTTCTGTTGTACTTTGCAGCACAACCTCAGCCGTGGACTAGTATCAAAAGCCAGTGTAGTAGGCACATTGCCATATTATCTGGCAGTGTCTCAATAATGAAATTTTCTGGTCTTCCAGTATGAATCCTCAGGGCCCAGACCTGGAAATGAGATTCATTCATACTATATTATTTAGACATTTTAAGTATCTATATACTGAGGCTAAAGCCTTTTAGTTTGTATTTGAAAATAAAGACATACCACAAAAACCTCAACGAATATTTGCAGGCTATATTTAGAGCCACTAGGTGCAAAGACAGAAAAAAAAAATCAATATCATTGTTTTCTCTTATTGAATTCTTTTCCTTAGGAGCGTAACAGAAGAATTTAAAGTAAACTAAATGTCTGCTGTTATTAAAGTAATTTAATGTCCTAAGAACTAAAGGGTCTTTTACTGAGTGTGACTTTCTCACAGCTTGGTCACTGACAAGGCAAATTACCCAACTTTCCTCAGTTGTTGCTACAGTAAGTTGTCTTGCTTTCCTTAGTTCTTCTTTCTTTCCCCCCTCCTTTCCCCAGGTGAGGCTCTATCTTTAGCTGGCTGTCTTAAATTTCCGCGCCTGCTATTTCTACTACTGTGGTGGGAAAGTCAGCAGTGCACATAAATCAAAGTTATGCCTTTGCTTGTTGCCTCCTGCTGAATTCTGACAAAAACTCTGCAATGCAAAAGCTGTAAAATGTTCTAATTTCATGCCTTGTTTTCAGTAAACTGGAAAAGAGGAGCTTTAATCTGTGTCTTTTCAGTTGATTATTAAATGTGCAACTGCTGGCATTGACAAAATTGGGGAGAATCCAACCAGTTGCATGTGAAGGAAAGAGAGAGATCTCTGATACTGCCTTTTGCTTTCCTTCAGTTAATCTCATTTGGGAGAAATCCTTGCAGAATGGTAGGGGCAGTTTCAGAGGTGGCTCTTCCGTGTCTTCCCTCCTTTGCCCTGTTCATCTTGCGATAAAGAAAAGGGCTGGAGCAGCCACTGGGACGGAAATGGGTGATTATGTTACTGCCTTGCTATCATGAGTCACTTACTGTAGTACACATGTGCTTCCTGTTCTACCCTGAGGGGGAAAGAGAAATGCTCTTGCCTGAGAAAACTAAAATTTAAAAAGTCACACTTATATTTCCCCATTTGTTCTGCTTGTGGAAGAGGGGATGAGCAGAAACGTTTAGTTTCTCCACTAGCCTTAAGGAAAATGGCATAAAAAAGTCATTGAATAATTATTTATGACCAAAAGCAAATTTAGAGATGTTGCTAGGTGAGGCTTAAAGAGCCTGAGCTGTTCTATATGCACAGCTTGATCTATCTGCCTCTTTCTGGACCTTGCTTCCCTATGGCATTTTGAAAGAATCTATAACTATATTCTGTTCATTTCTACCTTTAAATGTCTGTGTTGCCTAAATTTAAATAAATAAATAAAAATCCCCATCTGATTTGCACATTATCCCTTGTTGTAAGAAGTTAATAATTACTGAAATTGGTTCTGTCTCTTTCTTCTCAAGTATTAAGACATCCTTTCAATTAAAAAAGATTGTTTTCTTTAGAAAAGAATTCTCTAAGCAACATTTGGCTGTTGGCAAAGATATTGCATTGTTATTATTACCTTTGCCCACTGAGGTTTGCTGCATCTGTTTTAGCTAAAATCACTTTCTGTAAACGATCTATCAGTTGTGCTTCTCCCCTGCACTCCCAGAAATGGAAATATTATTTCAAACAGTTTTGAAATAGTCTACACCAACTGCATTAATTTCATCTGATTACATAAAATCCAGGGATTTCCACACTGTCAGGATATATGGCAAAAAACGTAGGTCCAAAGATTTTTGAGTATTTCAGCCGTTTGCCATGAATGGGCCGAGTGCTGGTGTTTGAAACGCAACAGATGCATTAAAAAGCCGAGCGTTGGAGTGATGGGTGGTTTCACAAAACTTCAGTTGTGTCCTTTACAATGGGCTTTGGTTTTCATGACAATGCAACGAAACCATGAAGTAGAAATAGTTTTCTGTGGTCACTTCCCTGCGATGGCAAAGGAGCTGGGAACAGGTCTTTTGTTTTCCTCTCCACAGAGATTCCCCTCCTGAACCTAAACAGGAAAGAGCAAGGCGAAAATCCCAGACACTGTTGTGTGTTTGGACGTGGCAGAGTAGGAATCACCAGTGGTCCCTGCAGATAATGTGCACACCATTTATAGGGGCTTACGTTAAGGAGTTTGGAGAATCTGCAAGAAGTTTGATGACCAGAACTTAACCGGCAGCCAAACCCTGAAGAAAAGCTTTGTGGCTGGAGAGCAATTTGTGCTCTGCACTCCGGTTTGAATGTTTGTACTGAAGTTTGTCAAGTGGTGGCTAAAGGGGGCAGGCAGGTGCACCCTTGCAAAGCCCAGTGCTGGACAACTCGATTAGTTCTAGAATAACCCTAAGACTAAAACATTGCGAATCCTCTCGGTGGAGACAGAGTTGGTTCAGTGGCAATTTGCAGAAGTGCTACATTGGAAGAGACTCGTGGATTTTGACGGGATTATTTAGGTAGATAAGTAGTCACACAGATTTTATTTACCTTTTATGTGTGTACCTAATGTCCTTGGAATTCAGACGGCAGGAAAATAGGCTTGTAACCTTCTGATGCTTATCCTTTCGAATGGATGAGAGGAAAAATGAACGTCCTGCGTTCTGTTGAGCAGCAGTCTGGATGAAACCCTTTACTTTATGAAAGTTGATGTTATAAGCGGTATGTTTTCCATATTTTTGTTTCAGATATTTACATCCTGCTAATAATTATGTTAATTTCGTGTGTTGCGTGCAGTGTAATTCAAACCTATCTACCTATGCTTCACCTATTTAATGAATGAAATTGAATGACTTGACCTGGAATTGTGAGCCCAAGCTGAATTTTAAAGGCTCATGGATACTTCGTGGTAGCTGATCTTCACACATGGAACGCTATCAGCACCGCTGGCTAAGAGTTCAGAAGTGTCTTTCATTTTATCAGTATCCCTAACAGGCTTTGTTGCTGCAGGGGGGAAAAAAAAAGCATTCTAATTTTACTAGATGAGTCTTCTACAAGTTAATTTTATGAAAATGCTAATAACTTTGGGAGTGCTTGAGAGAATTTTGAAAAGTTCCTATTTTTCCTGTTAAACTCTGGAAACTACCTTTTTAGTGCTGCTTTAAAAGAAATTTGTGCTGGTTGGTGTCTGTGCTTTCATCTATTTTTATACAGTGTTCATAGCTCCAGACATTTTCCCCATTTTAAGTATTTTTATAGCTACTAATGAAGAAAATTTTATTACATCTATGTATTAATAAAACTAAAGATGTAAACTAAACAAAAATTACAAGGTTTATATAGTGAGATAAACCCCAATTATAAAAATATTTACCCTGCTGTATAAATTAGTTATTTTCAAAGGTAAAAATAGAAATCCTGAATTGTCATAATTAAATATTCTCTGAAATAAAGCCTGAAGTGACACGTCCTACCTTCATGAACAGACGTATTTTCTATATAAGCAAGTATTAAACAGAAATGGTTACTTTAAACTGGTGGAAATAATAACTTGATATTCTATCTTTAAAGCTGCACATTTTTCCAAGTATTTAGGAATATCCAATCTGGTGCTTATAATGTTCCTCTGTTTTCAGAACTTGGTCTCTTGTTCAGCAGTATTTGATGTTTTTGGAGGGTAGGTAATATATGATCGTCTATCATCTTCATCTTACTGTTTTGATTGCTTCTAAAGTCTTTATCAAAATCCTTTTGCCTTTAAATGAAGAATCCTTCTTGTTGCGCTGAAAAGGGCTGGAGAAATGATGAAAACTCTGTGTGTCAAATATTGTAAAAAATAAGATATACACTTTTTCAGCCTAACTACAGTATTTTAAGGAATTTATCCCATGAGTTTGTTTTTCTCATAGTCTTCTTGCAGAGGAAAGGAAAGAAATACTAAGAAAAAAACCCTGTTAAGGATGCACACTCATAGGCTCACCAGGTTTAGAAATTCTAACTTGGGAGAAAGGAAATACTATTATCCTTGCAGAAACCTTTATTGATTCTCAGTAACTAGAACATAATAAATTTTATATGCTCTATATAGGAAAAATTCAGATTATGTTCTTAATATTTTCACTTCTTTCTACCTCCCAGTGACAGAGCACTATGATTTGTAGGTCTTTGAGGGATCCTCTGCTGCTCTCTTGGAATAGTAAATCCAATACAGCTGCACAAAAACCCACAGAAATTTTAATGAGAAGCAGACTGCAAAATATTTTGATTAATATTCCAATTCTCTGCCTGAGTACCACAATGCCATAAGACCTGATTAAGCACTAGAAGAGAAATCCATTGCCAACCATTGACTTGAAATATACGGATTTAACCCTAAATGTTTGTGATGATTCAAGTCCTCCAATTTGAAACACACTTGGCTTCCAGTGCTGGGTGTAACAAAAATACTCAAGATTTGACTTGAAAACTTATCAACTATTTCCTGCAAATATTTTTTTCCCCTCCTTTCTCTTCCCCGGGCGTGACAAAGGATCTGAGATCAGGATCTGTATTGTTAGTACAGAAGAAATGGTTATGCTGGAGGGAAAACATTGTATTCCCCTTGGTGTTTTCTCTTCCCTGTCACTCCACAAACACTCTCCGTGAGCTGCAGAGCCATTTCCTGGAGGCATCACGTAGCTGAGCACTCAGAGCTGAGCCCTCTTGCTCTCCCCTCGTGCCGTGTCTCCCTGAAGGCAGTTGGTGTCTGCAGCAAACTGAGGCAGACCTGTAGAAAAATCAATTACAAGGTTCAAGGGGATACTGGTGGAGGGTCCTGTGCCTGGAGCCATCAGACATCTCCTCTCTCTCTTGTTTTGTCTCAGTAAACTTTTAATTTTTATTTTTTTGTTATTAATAAGCATTCATAACATTAAAATCCCAGGCTTGCTAAGGAAGGATTAAAGAGATGACTGAATCTGATAGTCTTTATGAAGAAGAATAAATAAAAAGTGTAATCTTTTAATTTATCAATTCTAGCAAAATAAAGGCTTCTCACCTTAATTCTATGGGTTTTTTTTAAAAGCAAGATGCAATGTTCACTGTTAAAATCACATGAAAACTTATTTTCATAAGAATTTTGTAGGACAGCTGTTATTTTAACAGTGAGCGACCTCACCGACCCTCTCAATAGCCAGAGATATCTGAAAGTGAAATATGTCAAATGACATATCCTCCAAATCCATATCTGAATGACAGCTGCCAGCTTATATTTTAGTGTTTGCTTTATAGATCTTTGCAAGGAACAATTGTTATGTTAGGTGAAGCTATTTTCAGTCCCTTAAATCAATTGTTTGTCAAATATTGAAAGTAAATCTGGAGGCCACACTAAAGACCTTCTTCACAGTGACAATCGTTTCATTAGGTCATTGTCTAAGTGTTGTCTTTAATAACACAGGAGCTGCACGGAGTATTTGTTTGTGGGAATGTAAAAATACAACTTTGGCTTTTTACAAGAGGTGTTTTTGTGCTAGGATTCCAAATTTATAGTGTTGCTCCAACTCAGCATCTGGAGTGAATTTTAGACTCTTTAATAATTGCCTAATTTAAAGTGTGTTTTGGAATATATAAATATAAAATAAACACTATGTTTTATAAAGTATATCAATATACCTACTACTTAAACTGTTAGATATCATATAACACAATTCGACAATGTATTGACAATGTACAAGGGGCACAGCCTTCAGTTATAGAATGAAGATGAGTGTAATTATTTGATCAAGGCAATGGAAACACAATTTAGGCTTTGAATAAGGAGAATTTTCTCATCTGTTCTCTATTATGGTGATATTGTTCTGCTGCTGCCCCAAGGTGGGACTTGTAATAGACTGCTGAACAATGGGCAGTAGCACTTACAGAAGCATGAGTTACTCCATGGTGTGCACTTGTTTAATTAGTAGTTTCAAAAGTGATAAATCCTTCAGAATGTGAAGTAGATTTATTCATGGAGTTACCAAATGTCCTGTACTTCTTTTGTGTAATTGAGCTTAGCATGTAGTTGAAACAAAAAATAATTGCAAACAGTTTGGCACTTTATTCAGAAGTAGTTTATTTCTAGTCTACACTAATGCAAAGGTGAACAGTTTTCAGGGACCGGATTTGCTGCTTCCTGTAAAGATAAAACCTACCATTACAAATCTCTTTCATGTTGTTAGGGTACAGTCTTTCAGTACACACCCATCTCGTCACAGCTACTTAGAACAGTGAATCCCAAAGAGGAGGTCATTCTTAATTTTAAAAAATGTAAAGAAATAACTGAAGAAAATCCTTTTCCCCCCTGTAATGTGTCAGCTGAATTCATGGATAGTTATTTGATTCTTGCCTACTAAGAGGGAAGATCTCTCTAAGAATACTCATCCTCTAATACTCTGAAGAATTAAAATAGGGAGAGTTTGTGTATAATGTGTTGTCCTAAAATTAGTGTAATAAATTAATCCTTGACATGTTATATTACACTTGCCAGGTCTCATGAGTTAAAACATGGTTTGTGTGAGGGAGGAAACCTTTGCTTCCAGTAGTGACGACAGTGATGTATTTTTCCAAATATCTTTCTAGTTTTATTTCTCACTAGTTCTTTCATAGTGTTGTTGGCTTGTTTTTTATTTTCTTTTACTATTAATAATCTAATTAGTGATGATAAGTCAACACAGTGTCTTGTTGTGGGAGTTTTTTGTTTTTTTTTTTATTTAATACCAAGACTGAATACAAATGCCTTTGATGTGTAGCGTGATACCATTCACACTGAAGGAATGGAAGGTCTGAATCAAAGGAGAAGAATTTTTTTGATCAAAGGGCCAGCTTCTTTGTCACTTTTCTTAAGACTGAGATGCTGCATATACAACCTCAATTTCCATGTAAAACCTTCCATTTTAATATTGTTTTTGTGGATTTGGCAAATCTTGTTTTTCATTACTTTCTCTATTGTTTAAAAATAATTCATCAGTGTTTCTCAGAGTGGCACTAAAGTCAAACCAAGTTTATCCATGTTTTTGTCTTTTCTTGAAATACAAGCTGCTGTGCACAGCAGGGAAATAGGGATATGAATAGAGTTGTTTTTTGACAAGTGAGTGGAAGCATGGGTAAAAATCCACTTTATTGCATGACTGTTGTTTCAGTGGTTGTGCTGCCCAGTCTTTCCCAGGCTGATGTTACAGGTGCTTTTATTTTTCCCCCTTTGGAAAGTGTACAGTGGAGAATATTTTCAATCTTGCTGTGTCTCAGACAGCAGTTCTGTTGTGTTACTAAATGCAGAGGTCACTTTATGGGTATCTTCCACTGCTTATGGTGTTATTACATTAAAGATCAGAGGTCTGTAAAACTGACCCACCACATCCCTGTTAATGCAAATTTACAGGCAAAATACTGCTGACATTTAAAAGGAAAGGAATAGCAAAATGGGAGAGGGGAGTGTCCAAAGGCACTTTTGTAAAATGTGGAGCACTTGATTGACAGTCACTGTCCTACAGCCACTTTCCTTATAAAACAGGGACAGTCCATAACTGGTACCAAAGAAAAATCACTTAAAATTGCAATATAAGACTAAGGCCAAATGCCAAACGGTGGCAGACTTTTACACATGTTGTGAGCTCAGAAATCAATAAAATTGATCAAAGAGGCTTCTTCTTCTTGCAGAACTATAGCAAACATAGAATTGGGCTGTTTTGGGCACCTCAGCACGAGATTGCACTTTACTGTCAGTATTTGCTTTCAATTTGCAAGGGAAGCCTCTGTACAAGTCGTGTCATTTCTTCTCTCTTTCTTGCAAAGGCAGCACCAAAGATACTAAAATTTGCTGGCTTTGAATTCAAAGAGAAATTTTTCAGTATGAATTCATACCCATAAATTAGGGACTGGCACATTAGTTTGTCATCACGCAGTAGGAAATGTGCCATGTTGAGAAAGGGCTGCAAAGAAAACATTTACACTCTGCTTGCCCCTTTGTAATGGGATCATACAGCTTTTCATCCCTTAAATGGAACATTGTGTGACCTTGTGCAGGCCACACCAGAATCCTTCTTTTCCAATTGTTCTGTCATCTCATGAACTGTCCGTGTTTATTTTCATGTCAAATCCCATTCAGATTCTTGATTCCTCCACCTGAGTGTATTTTTTTTTTGTATGCAGGGATGCTTCATTTTTGCAAATTAATGGATGTCTGTGGATCTTTGGATCATTTTGTTTGTGGAAGTCAATTTGAAGCACCAAGAAATAGCTATGAATGAATTTCTCTGATTTTTGCAAAGGTGACTGTTTTGGCTGAAGCAGGACTAAGACTGACTGATTTAAGTGTATGGCTTGTCCATTTTTTTATTTAATGGTACATGTGGTTGTGTTGAGGTGACTGACACTTTTCTTACCTGTCGTACAGGATTGCAAGAATGCAATCTTAAGAAGTAGACTTAAATGAGAAAGCCTTTTTTTTTTTTTCAAATACTATGCGAAAATGACTACATATACATAAAATAGGCCGCTACAAGGTGTTTCATCTGAGCAAGTCTTTAGGTTAAAAAGGAAAAGGACAAGAAGCATCTCTTCTTTGCTAAAATATTTATAGAAATCTACAGCAAACTTCCAGAGGTTTTTGAAGATCAAGAATATGTCTTATCTACCTCTTTAGACCAAGGAATCAAAACTTAACTTTTATATTAGTCCCTAAGAGAAAGAACTTTTTCAGTGTGGGGGTAAAGCAAAGAGATTGTTTTATCTATATCAGCTCCCTGATGCACATCCACCTCTGAAAATCACCGCAATGAACAGCCACTCCACCTTTACTTTTCTGAGGTGTCAAAAGATTTCCGCCAAACTTGATGAGAGTTTCAAATCCATCCTATACGTTAGATGGATCGGTAGAGAAGCAGAGTTTGTGAGTCATGGGCTCACATTGTGGTTTTCTAGAATATCAAGAGAAGGAACACCCCATTTAAGAAAGCATCACTTCAGTCTTGCTGTGTTAGACCCAGAAGAATCTAATTGTGGGATATTCCCATAAGGAACCAGTTTTCACTAACACAGTTGCTTTTGGAACTGCTTTATTTGTGCCATTGTAAGTATACTCGGAAGTAATTTCCTAGTTGTGCTGGGTCTAGCTAAGATGGAATGATATCTTTCAAAATAAATTAACAGTTTAACACCGTGTTCAGTGATAGCTCTGAAATAGAATGCCAAAGTCATAGTAATAGTCCTCTGAAGAAGAGTTCAGGGATTTCTTTTCTCTCACACCAACACTATTGCTTAACACTTTTATGTGGTGTTTGCACATTCAATGACAAATTGCAATGTACCACTGCATAAAAAAATTCTTTAAGGAATTAATTATTTATCTGAATGAAAAAAAAATTCTATTTATTTGCAGAAGAATAAAATATTACCAGTTTAACTCCAATAGCTTTAGTAAACTGTGTGAATTAAGTACTGACAGTTAACAAAGTACGTATTACCTTGTGGAGCGTAAATATGCCTACTTATAATGAAACTTCTTTTACTATAAATGCCCAGTTTGTTGAATTTTTTATGAATTTGCTTTGTTATAAATGGCTATGTCTGTCACTGACAGAAAGCAAGTAGATTCTCTAATTAACTCTATCTTGAGGGTAACCTGCTGATGAATTTAATGGTCACAATGTAGTAAAAAGCCTCAGGATTAACTGCCCAGAGATAAATAACCTAGTTATCACAGGGCTGTTGAGCTGTATGGGTGATATTTTTTGCTGCCTGTATGGTGATATGACTGTCACCTTTTCCAATCTATGCTTAACTTGTGCACTCCATCATTGCTTTGTTCATGAAGGTTAAGGAGCTGAGTGCTTGAAATATCCAACTTTGTGTGCAGCTACAGGACAGCATTTCTTAAAACAAGGCAAGACAAACTTGTGTCTTATCAGTCACCCTTGGAGAGAATACCTGGTTTGGTGCTGCAGAGAGCTGTATGATGCAGTTTACATGATGCCAGCTGCAAGAGGCTAAATACCTTTCTTAAAGTAAATAAATAAAGATAGAAGCTAAATCTTGCTCGGAAGCATGTGGCCTATTTAGGCATTAGTGAAAAACTCACTTGAGGAACTCAAAAGTTCTTCTTAGACAATCTTACTTTTCAGGTAAATTTCCTTGAAATACAGTAACTTCAAGTTAAAATAATTTTACATGTTTGTGTCTAAGTAGTAAGTGAAAGATGGGAAGCTGTATTGCTTTGGTAAGTTACATATTCATCTCTTTGGACATCCTGCTTTCTTCCTTCCTTTTACTCTTCAGTAAAATCCATCAGAATCACTTTGTGCTTGTAAGGCACGATTTGCTTGTGTCTTCTATATCTGTTTTGTAAGCTGTGGCTTGTAACATTGTAAACATTGAGTTTATTCATGTCTTTGGGCTAATCCAGAGCTGTTAATTCTGGTATTCATTACTGATTCAAAGCCATTTGACTTGGGGCAGTAAAAAGGAGATGACAACTCACATTTGTCCTTCAGGGTTTCAAAAGCAGACAAAAGATATGAATATATGTAAGACAGCTATTTTTATTCTCATGTGCCTATTACAGTCGTGCGTGTAGTAGAGACATTCACCAACTTCATCGCTAAAGACGTAGCCAAAAGCTGATCTGTCACCTTGCTGGATCCGATCTGTGTGAAATGGCTGGGCTTCATCCTGCAATAAACCAGTGAAGCACACAGTTCTTTGGTGGTGGCTATTGTCAAAACAACTGATTTGTCTCAGAGTACTTTCTGTTTGTGTTATCAGCAAGGATTACATTCTGTCCTTGTCTTTTCTTGTGATCTTTTCCTCTCTCCACTCTGGTAAATGTATCCTTACCTTGATGCGAGCGCATGACTCATTTGATTTGCCTTCAAAAACACTTGGAAGGGAAGCGAAACCAGGAACGTGTTCTTGAATAAAACCAGCTTTTGGATGGTGAACTCATCACCTGGCCCACAAAATGCAGCCGGTAAAGGATGGAGCCAGATGAAATGTGTTCTTCCCGATGTGCTACATCTGAAATTCATTGCCTGTTCTGCTGCTTACTGCCTCATGGTTGGGTTATGACTTCCAGTTTTCCAAAGAGAAAAAGGAGTTGTTCTGTAGGTTCTTGCAGGGCAAGGAAAAGGGCCCCCACTCCCCCTCCTTGCTTTGCACATCTCTGGCCTTCTGTAAGTCCTGAGTGGTGGGGTAAATGTCAGCAAACCCTGCTGTGGTCAAAGCTGCCATTACATGGCAAATTTTAACAACAGTTTTGGCATCTCTCCACTCCTGAGTGTTCCGGTTCATTTTGGCTGACAAAGCCAACTGCCTCCTTTCAAATAAATGAGGCAAAAAGTTTCTGCCTGGAAACTCAGACGTTCCTGACGGCTGGTAGGGAACAGGTTTAGCTGAAGTAGTTTAGTATCAACACAATAATCTGCAGCAGAGGAGTCCAACAGCAGCATCAGGTACCACTTCCCAATGCATAGGCACAGAAACAACATCCTTTTTATCTCTGCCCGTGGCAGGAGAGTTAGAATTATATAATCTGTAAGGTCCCTTCCAACCCAAATCATCCTGTGATTCTATGGAAATGCTTTTGATCACAAAACAAAAAAAAAGCATATGTTTTTGTCATATTAGTTATTTTCTTTTTGCAAAGCATTCTCCAGTGTGACACAAATAGACCTGAAAATAAAATCCAAACATAAAAATGATGATGATTTTTAGAGAAAAAAGCACATGCTCCTGATCCAAATTGTCTACCTTTCCGCCTAGATACCCTGAGACAATAATAACATTATTTTTCAAGTCGAATTACTGAGTAGTAAAACTTGAGGGGGAAATTCATAGAATTTACTTGTAAAACTAGAAACTGTTCTCTGGGCAGCCCGAAGTCTCAGTTTCAGTCTGTTGCAAGCTCTGCATTTTAATATCTTAGGCTGAAATGTCTTTGCAAGGGGTGAAGTTATGCTTGTGGGTGGGTGACTTGGAGCTCATCTCTCCCAGACTGTGGACTGGCAGACCTGATCATATTTTTCCTAACCATCATTTGCTGGATCCCGGCCCTACAGTGCCGCTGTGACTGAGGAAAAGCCTGTGATTTCTCTAGTAAATATTTCCTTGCCACCAAAGGGTAAAAATCCAGCAATATGAAGCATTGAAAATGACATCTGCTAGAAGGTAACCTCTAGCCAACCAGCAAATCTATCAATATTGAACACTAGAACCCCTAAGAAATCTGGGTTTTTTTAACTGTACACCAAATTCCTGAGGTAGAAGGAACTGACAAGTGCAGGGGATATTTTTGACCATCATTTTTTTCTTTAGGATTTGTGGGAAGCATTTTTCAATGTAAAATGCCAATTTATACACACCCCCACCTTCCAAAAATAAAAATCTTTAAAATATTTGGCATACAAAACTGGGTGAAAAATCTGGCCCAGATTTCTCCCAAGTTTGCCATCAAAATTATTGTGTGGGTTATTAAGAAGCATTCAATTTGTGTATTGTAGGACTAGAAGAAGAGGCATGCAGTCCCCAAATCCACCTGCGTTTCTCAGTCAGTGGTCCATAATGTAACAGAAGGTACCTACACAACCAATGGAAAAACTAAAAGGTCAAGTGGCACATCTGTGACTTCTTTCCATTTACCCCCTGGACCTGGGGCCCACTGACACTGCAAGAGTGGCTATTAGCTGACCAATTCCAAAAACTCTGCACTGCTGATTCTGGTCTCAGTGTCCTTTGTGTCACCACCGTCCCTTTGTGCTGCCTCACCGGCAGCAAAGGCCACGCTGTGACTGATGTTTTCTGGCCCAAGTGCTGGGAGCACGCTGTTTGAAAATTAGAAAACAGAGTTTATTGCTTGAAATTATTTAATCCTGAGAGAGAGGCTCTGATTCATGCACTCAGACGTGGTAGCCAGGCAGAGCAGTGTAACCCAGAGCAGCCTGCACAGATGCTGCTGCCAGCAACAGATCGTGCTTCCATCATCCCACTGCTCTCCTCCGCTTTGAAGTGAGAGAAATCTTGACTGTGGCTTGGGGCCAGTTTCTGCTCTGGCTCCTCCAATTCCTCCTGCATTCGCCTCTGTTTCTCCTTTGGTAAATGTTTTCAGTTTTGATCTGTAATTTTACACAAGCATGGCTCTCCACACGCTTTTTGTTTAATGTGATGCTGCCAGACTTGGATGCAGAGATGTTAGGATTTGTCTCAGTGCCTGACCTGCTATAACCAAACTAGGATCAAAAAGGACAAGATGTATCTTCTGACTTTTCCTCGTGTTTTCTAAGACATCCCCATGTTTAGAGAATATCCCTGTGGATCACATTCATTCCTGTAATGAATGTAATCACATTCAGACCTGTAATGCAGTTGCCGTTTTGGTTGATGATTTCTTTAGCAATTTAGTAAGACTTTGCACATCCTTTCACGATGGATTCAAGAAAGTAAGGTAGATCCTGAGAGCTCTGATGAGTCATATGTCCGTCTGGTCCAGAGAAGCAGCAGCTTCACTGAGGATTTGGGATAGTCCATCTCATTTGAGATAGTCTTGGTTGCTCTTGTGGAAAGACAGTCATTGATACATTATCCAACCACTGTGAATGATAAAAGTTTACATAGATTGTAAGTTGGCTGCAAAAGTTCATAGACAGGAAACCCTCCAAAATAAAAAGATACAACTGAGTCTTCATCTGGACACTTCCAGAACAAGTCATGCTCCATCCTTCCATACTGTGAATGAATAGCACCTCTGCTATAATTTGCATTTTTTTAGGCTTGAAAATATTTATCTAAGGGTCTGAAGTGTTGTAGGTTTTTTTAATGCAGGGATTCTGAGCCTTTTTCTTGCATTTTGTTCATACTCAATCTCTGTATGAGAGACTAACATTAGGAACTTACGTGCAGGTTTACAGTGATTTTTCAATTTGTTTTGAACTGGATTAGATGAATAGGCCAATACAATTTTCACACATGCGTTGTCACCCATATTTGTTTTTCTGCTTTAAAGGCATTAGCAGTCAGTGATGTGTGTGTGTTCTTATTTCTGTGTAAGGGAGAAGTTTAGTGTGAATGTCTGAAATGGAGCAGGTCCTCTGACCTTGCTGTAATACACTGTCCTACCTACCTACTTAAAAGAAACACTTTTTAAGGTCTGACTCTTTTCTGGGTGAGAACATTGTAGGCTTAATGCACCTCTCCCACATACATCAACTGAATGGGGGTGGCATGTGAATTAATTAAAAATAAATCTTGTTCTATGTTTTAGTTTTAATTCTGTATCTTATCTTCAGTTCATGTCTCTTGTAAAGTCCTCATCTTCGTCAGTCTCAGTAAGAGGATTATTAGTGATGTTATCTTTCTAAGCAGCATATTTTTTTTGTTTTGTTTCTGAGTCTGTAAAGTAATGTAAATATTTTTTATGGCTACTCTAATGAAGTAAAATGCTTGATGCAGAATTTAGCAGTTTTGGAGGGAAAGAAAACCCCCCTCAGTGTTTTGAATGCTAGATCCATGGTATTAATTTTAAAATTTCAGCTTCATTAAAACATCCACCCCATGTTGATTTATGATGTGCACCTCTCCCTCCCATCCCTGCACTCCAGCCTGTCAACAAAAGCCAACTGGAGTTGAATCCATACGTTAGTCCCACTGTGTTCCTCTGACTGAGAGTCAGTGATGTCCTTCATGGCCTTTCTTCTATACTTTTCTCATTATTGCTGCTGTCATGGTATGAGAGTTTTTTCTGTATTTTGCCTTAATCTCCATTTGAGGTTTGGTGAGCTGTACCTACATGGCATGAGGAATGAGTGTGTGCCTTCAGTCTGTCTCTCCCTGTTTCCCTGGGCTATACAGTTTTCTTAATTTACTCTCTAATGAAAAAATTATAGAGGTCTAATTTGAAGCATCTCTCTTCCTCATTCTACTTAATATTTTGGATGTATAAGAGGGAATATAAAAAGCGTGTGTTGTCAGTCTTCCTTTCTCTGCAATGATTTCCTTGTTATTTTTGTACTGAACTTTCTATCTATTTGTGATAGCTGAGTTTATATTTGGTAAGACTTCAGCTGCGTTGTATGTTGTTGTGACTGTGTATTTTGCTGTGATGAAGTGAAGCTCCCACAATAAAATCTGTGGCATTCGGATTGTTATGATTTTATTACTAGGTTTTTCCTGCAAGAAAAAATATTGTCTCTTTATGACTAGAATGACTATTTTTAGATTTAGTTGTTTGAAGTGGAGTTTTAGATGATCTTCCTTTGCACTTGGGAGAAAAACAGGTAAACTCACTTTCAGAGAGAACAGTTGAAGTCCAGATGCTCCCCCAGTGAAGCTGGTCAGAAAAGCAAGTGCTTTCTGCATCTGTTCACTTATCCAGGTGGGAAGATTTATGATAAAAGCCCCAATTTTATTTCAAAGCTAATTGTGTGGCAGAGGCACATAGCTGTGTAAAAATTTACTAAATTATGTACTTTGAGTCTATCTTATCAATCTGCTTTTGAGTCATGAGACTTGTATTAAATACGACTTGGTGCCAAGATGATTCTTTTTAGAGAAGTTATGCTTAAAATAGAATTGAGTGGGTTTGCATTTTTTTGCAGAATATGATTTCTTCCTCGCTCCCTACTCCTTCCCACCCTGTTCAACAAAAGTAAGCCCATGGGACAACTTACATTCAAGTTTCTTCTTTTTCTTTTATTATATAAGAAGATAAAACCGATCAGATATCTATGGGAATGCCACATAACTGTGCTAAGACATTATTTTACAGGACAACTTGTCAAACTTACAAGCCAGGTGAGCTGCCATAGGTAAACTGTCATGTCTTCAACCAAGTAATTCTGTTCCTCTGTCACCTCCGCTGGGGGAAGACTCATAAACCTCAGCAGTGTCATAAGGCAGAGGTCTGTTCAGTGTAGTATGATTTTTAGTTTCTGTAGAAAATCCAGTTTTTATTTTTGTTTAAGCTGCAATATTTGACTTGATCCCTTTACACAATTAGAGTGTGTAGTAAGTCCTGGCGACTAGAAGCATCCCAGTCCTTCATTACCTCCATTCATGTTTTGAAAATTTCTTAAGAAGACTTATTTCAAACGGGATCATCCCTTTCAAAACCTTTAATTTTTGTGTATTTTTTTCTTTATGGTATTGCCATAAATGTTTGATTCCTTTTCTCCCCTTTCTATACCATGGCTTTTGCAATGATTTAGTTGACTACCTCAAAATTAAGCTTCCAGAACCTTAAACTGAGAAACCCATACACCTGGGCACTCCTGAAAATGTTCTTACCCTCCTGTCACTCCTTATCAAAGTAACAAGGAAGAACAGTCATTATTTTTTTACTGAGGTGCTGCAAGAGTGATCGTTTACTGCCTAGAAACTTCTTGGAGGGTAAAAATGCTCCACCTTCTATTGATCCTCCCATTTTTAAGGTCTAAGATATAAAAGAATAGTGTGCAGTGAATGAGTGTGTATTGTTATCACTGGGATTTTTTCAGGAAGAAGTAGATACCCCACAAGGAAGACGTTTCCATTCAGAGGGTTAGTGCGCTGCTGAGTGGTATTAAAACAGCTTTTTGGGTTTAGAGAACCATCACAAGTGTTGCCATTGATGAGGAACAAATAGGAAAGCGTGTTGGGAGGAAACACGAGCAGATGCCTTTTCAGGCAGGTCTGTTGTGGTGGGAAGGTGTGCAGACAGAACCGAGCAGATCCTTACTCTTGAACACGTCTGCTCGCTCTGTGTTCAGCTCACTTTTCATTCATGCGTTGCCTCCCCCCTTAGATGGGAAAGCACACAGGTCTAACAACCCAGTGCTGCTCCTAAAAATCTCGGTGGTAAGGAAAAAACCTTTTTCTTTGCTTCATAAGTATAGAAATTGTGTGTTTTCTAGCATTTCAAAGTGTATTAGAAGCATAAAGACCCAGTGAACCAGGGAAATGCTTTCCAAATGGTGAATGTAGCAAAGGTGCCTGCACCACAGGCTGGCTGGGGAACAAGCATCTTTAATTTTTTAAATTTTTTTTTTTTAAAGCAAATATTTTTTTCCACAGCAGACAACCTGCTTGTTCAAACTGAAAAGGTAAAAGCATTTCACCATTTTTGGGCTATGATTGAACTTACACTGACTTCTGGGAAGTCTGCCCTTCTGCTGTGAAATCCTTCAAGACCAGAGAAGGGCAACATTCAGTACAGCTTTCGTTGACTCACAATTTCTTTCTTTCAAACTAAGCCACAACTTTAATTGTATAGCTGAAAATAGAAGAAAATGTAAGTGAATTTTTGCTATTTTTAATACTAGCAGTTTGGTAATCAGTCTTCACATTACGCAGGGTATAAACATTGTAACATTCAAACTTTGTAAATTTGTCTTGAATTTTGTTTAATATACAAAATTAGGAAACAAATTTAGGGGAAAATTGAAGGGTTTGGGAAACCTGATCCCAGATATATGTTTACTTCTTTGGTGTTAAGTATATGGTTGTTCCCAATAGGAAAATAAGCAGCAGGACTTTAACTTCACTTTGGGAATTAGGTCAAAATGCATGGCAGTAACTCTGCTGTTTGTGATGTCTGGCTCCAGGAAAACTATTGGTGGCAGTGGGTTGGTTTTAACTAGGTCAAGAACAAGTGATAGAACAGTCTAAAAATCCCTTATGTGTTATTTCAGCATGAAAAAAAATAGCCCTATAAATATTTCTTCCGGGGGAAGGGAAAGTTCTATATGCATCCACTTTCAGTTTTACATTCCAACTTTCTTGGATCTTATCTTTTTGTTGGCTGTATGAATAAGGGGTTTACTGTCAGAGACCATCCTCAGGTTAGTACTTTAGACTGTGAGCAGTTCCCTCCTTTCTTTGATGAATTAACTAATTTAATCTCTTCCATGTAATATTCCCATATTTTTGAACATAGTCTTTGCTGTTCCAGAGCCTTCAGGCACTCTAAGTGGTCTCGTTTTTTTGTTCCTTGCAATAACAGTCTTAGCATCATAATTTTCTGCTGCAGTCATTGCTATTAAAGAAGATTTACAAAGACTAGCTTAAAAAGATACAACAAAGATGATATTTTAAGGAAAAATGCTGAACCACTAGAATGTCGGTGCTTAGGAATTGCTCAGGTAGGAGTGCACTCCTACTGACAATATGAGCAATATTACCTTACCCAGATGCTGGCTTTGTACTGGGCTCACTTTCTGCCTTTTGGGTTGGGCCAACAGTACTTTTCTCCATCTCTCTAAATAGTTACGTGGGTTAATTTGTTAGCATCTGCATGATGCTGCAAGTATGAAACTTTCTATTAATTCTAGGAATTATGATTTTTATCATGACTTTACTATTCTTAATTAGAGGATTTAGAGTGTGAGTAAATACTTCCAGCACACGCGAAGGCTTCTGTGGTGGCAACAGATTAAGCACTTTGCATTTAGCATGCAAACAACATGTGAATGGCTTTCAGAGGGATGTTTTCCTTTCTGACATTTGAGCTAACTAAATTACAGTTATTGCTCCATAGCACAGAGAGAAAACTTAATTTAGAAAGAGTCCCTGTGACTCCAGGTGAGACAGTTTGTAATTCACCGTTCCTCAAACAAGGAAAATGATCCCACTGTGGAAAGGAATTTAGCTTGTTATATGTAGCTGAACATTTGTAATTGTTTTTTTTACAACCGCCGTTGACATTGGAGTGTGGCTGAGTTAGTCTTGCTGCTATGTTTAGTCATTTTGTTCAGCATTTGGGACATCAGAACAGCATCTCTGGTGCTGTGCAGTGCACAGAAGTGGCGCAGGTAACTGGCAGCTGTTTAGTTCCTGCCAACAGGCTCTGAAGTTGTGGTGGGAAGGCAGGCATTGTAATCCAGCCAGGAATTCTGAAGCCATCATTTCGGGGCAGTTAGTTGATGAATGAGGTTGCGTTACTTTATTTACTTACGTGCACCAGTAAATAAACATCTATGCACCCTTGATCGCATTTGAATTGAAATTACCAATTAGCTCATCCAACACCTACTTGAATAACAATAGTTGGGCAAGGAGAAAATAAATATTCACTTACTGCAACCTTCTTCTCATTACCTTAATCATGATTCTGCACCCTAAAATTCGGGCAGTGTATGTGAGGCTTCTCTTGGAACAAAGGAAATGCCTCAGGAAAATTATAGAGCAGTTGAGATGTGTGCTTGTGCCTAAATATGCCCCTTGAGACATGGAGTAGCTGATATTGCTTCAGTTTCCAGATAAGTAGGGTTTAGTTTAATCCATATATATAGTTATGTATTGGCTTTTCCTCAAGATCACAATTACACTGATGCTTATAGAAGAGAGCAGCTAATCTCCTGGCCTCCTGCAGACAAAAAGCAAGCTGTTTTCCATACTTCTCCTTGATCATTCAGCAGCAGCTGGGAGTCTGAGGCTCAGAGCAAAGGGCCACTGCTCAAGGGAAAGTGCATCGTTCTGCGTTGTTGTATTTGCCTTTTTGTGAAGCTGTGTAGTGCTGCCTTATGCAGGCCTTGAACAAAGAGATGTCAGAAGTTGGGATTCTGCAGAATATTAAAGAGATTCCCATCCTTTCCCTTGAGAGTGTTGATGTTAAAAGTTGAACCATCAGATACAAGGGAGTGAGAGGAAATGTAGTAGTCGTGGAGCTGTGGTCGCTTTTCCACAGCCTTGTCTTTCAGACAGTTTGGAAGGGGAGGGGCTGATCTTTGTCACAAAGAGGGGACTATACATTATCAACTGTTATGGCCTACTCTGCTATGGATAAGAGAAATGTATTTTGCCACTCAGGTGGTCTATTAATGAGCTCCCTGGTACACGTTGGGTCTGGCTGTCCATAAGCCAGACGAGATGCTCTCTTCCAATCTGCAGGGTGTTGACATTTCCATTATGAAGTGAGAAGAAACAAAGATCTACATTTTTCATGAGGGTGAGGGGAAAAAGGTATGCTTTAAGAAAGAAGAAAACCTGTGTAGGGAGTTTACAGTCTCTAAACAAGCAGAGATATGAATCTGGATTCCTCTTCTCCCAGGTCCTTAAAGGAGCAAAACTGACAACACAGGAAGTGTAGAGATGCAAAAATATACCCAAGTGACTGGGGCACACAGTGAAGATGTAGAAATGCATTTTACCATCTGTAACCATGTCTCAATATTTTACCTAGATGTTTTGGATATTCTTTGTGTGAGAAAATAAGGATGCTGTAGTAACTTTTTAAGTGTTGAGGTAACTTTTTCATTAGAGCAAAGGTATTATCTGTACTCTACAAAGTCTTTGGTTACCCTGGCAGAGCAAACAAACCTGTATAGAATTGTTAGTCATATGGATATATACTTTTCTATAGGAATTATGAATGAGATGTAATATATGACATTTTCAAAGAGGAAGTTCCAGGTGGGGAATGCTGGCCTTTGGGTGGGCTGGCACAATGAGTGTGGAAACCCTGTCTCCTGGATTCTCCCCTTGGTGTAATCGGAGTCCTTTGTGTCCTGGTAGCCTCACCTGCTCATTTGCCAGATGCAGTGCTTGGATATTGTCAGCACTGGTTTCAAGTGAATGTGAGGGTGACAACAGCCCTCAGCTTGAGGCACCACCTTTTTTTATGATAATAAATACATTTCAATTGCTAATAATGGCCCCAAGAGGCAAAGATAGAGGATTTTATTAAATATAGCTTATAGCAGAAAGCTTTTCATCTGTTAGCAGGCAAGCAAATTACTGTCATCAGTGATGTGTGAGGAGATTGACAATGTACCACTTTGGAGCAGGAAAGGCAGGAACATAGCCAAAATTACCATTACAGAGCAAAGTTGTTATGTAGGCATGCCAGGCCTCCTCTTTGACCCATGGATTTTCAAAAAAGAATCATTACTTTTATCATAGATTTTTCTGACCCGCAGTTCATACTAGAAAGGCACCTCATGAGATTGTTAGCAGTATGTGCTCAAAGCATGGGAAAAATATTGTCAAAAGCACTTCACCTGCCTGCCCTCTTCTTTGAAGTATATCAGGAACTTAGCTTACGTTCTAAAAGTAATTATCCTTTTATTTTAGCATCCTTAAATAATAACTATGACCATATAAAAGCTTTTCTATTAATTTCTCCCCCTTTATACACCAGACATTTTTGTTCAGAATATTTTGCAGTAGACACCTGATATATCCTAAAGCAACATTTATTCTAAGTAGTCTGACTTCAGAAATAAAATTGTAGCTAATACTTTCTTCTGATTTTTCCATGCTGATTTAAAATAGTATTTGCACGGAAAACTTTTTGGTTTTGCTGAAAGTTTCAAATGTCCAGAGTTTAGTGGACATTTCCCTTCATTTCAGTCATTCCAGGTTATTCAATGACCTGAACATACATGAACTTCAAAAGCCCTGATCCCAAAGTGGTCATACGTGACCTCTTTGTCCATGTGAGCAAACAAGTGGAATTGAAACTTGTACCTTGAGAATTTTTAAGGGACAAAAATAAACAGGTGAATGTTCTAAAACATGGAAAATAGACTTTACATTTAATTATGTTGCAAAACTAATTTTTTCACAAAAGAGAGATACTGGAAAAAAACCCTCAGTTTTTAGACAACAAAGTGGGTTTTTTTGACATAATGCTCAATTGACATAAAATGTAAACGTCAACATTTCAGAAGAAAATGCCTTAAACTAGTCAAGATGTAACTGCCAACCTGTGTTTTGACACTTTGCCATGAAAACAGACAGCATCCTATGAAATGTTTCTATAGCATTCTTTCAACCAGCTTGAGAAACACCAAAATACATCTGGTTTAATTGCATAAATTCAGAAATATCCCTTTTCTTTCTTATTTACGTAAGGAATAATCAGTGGCAGCTTGTCAAACCAATCCCTGTATGATTAGATTAGCTCTTCTTACCAGACACAAGTCTGATTTTTTCCAATGATTTTGATTTACTGTGGACAACTAGTAGTTACTGTAACCTTTATCACTCAACACTAGTTTTGCTTTTAATCCCTGGCTCTTCCACTGCTGTATTGTGCTATCAGCACAGTTTTTGGTATATTTGTTAGGTTGTGACCCCCATACCAAGCTAATTAATTTTCTCCTCTAGAAATATAGATAGCCTTGTGAATTCAAAATCCTGTAGCTTAATGATCAAGTGTACTACGAGAGCCTTCAGCCCTGGGTTTGGCCTTGGGCAAAGCTATTAACTATTCATTGTCATCACAGAGGGTTCAGTATGTGAGGTTCTCAGTTCTTTTAGTTTCACATTAAACACTTCACAGCAGCCTGCAAAAGAATGATATACTAAAGACGTAGTCACAAATAATGTCTACGCTAGCAGGCAAGTGTATGGATTTGTTCTTAGGTCATTACTGCAATGTAAATAATAAATAAGGTAACAATTAATCCATCCATGTTTGACTATAGGAAGCAAGGTGAAGCAGATGACCACTCCCAATCATTAGCATTGTGCGTTTTACATGAAGGCAATGTGCAGCTCCCCATTTTCGTCACTGTGTATGAGTAGAAATATCTGCATTAAAAGTGACAAATAAAGTAACAGCTGGAGTTGCATGTTATCATATTAGCTGGTCACAGAGTCTGCTGTGACACCTGCCTGTGCAGGGTCCCATATGTACGTGTTCAGCCTTTCCCACAGTCCTGCATCTGCTGTATTATCCATTGGCACCTCAGTGGTTTCTGGAGAAGGATTGCAAACAAAAGGAAATGTTCAGTTGGTGTGTGAAGTGGAGGCAGCACATATTTCTAGGCTTTGACAAGCAGTTTTGACTAGAATCCTTGAAATAGTTGCCTTACCCTATTTAGGTAGCTTGGAATTGGAAATGATGTTTCATGTTTTCGTTAAGCTTTTATGTTGCCAGCTCTGCTTTTCATGTTTACTATTACAGTAGCAGCTGCAAATCCTCCCACAAGCACAGTGTCACTGTTTAAATATGACACTCCTGGCCCTGAGGAATTGAAAGTCAAAAGGCTGGGACAAACTGAAGGGAAAGAAAAGTACCCTCTGAGCTGAGGAAGAGCAGCTTTTTAGAACCGTGCAGGGCTGCAGCCATTAAGCTGGCCTGGGACACTTGGAGGTTTGTACACGTGGAAGCTGCTGCACCATCAGTCAGGCTGTGACTCTGCAGCGCACTGGCTGCTGGGCACTGACCTCCCAGGTGGGCACTAACTGGGAAGGTTTCTATTCCCCTGGAGCAGCTAGTGAGGAGTGTGCTGTAAATGACTCTGTGAAAGCTGCTTCTGGCCCAGGTTACAGCATCCTTGAGGCTAATTCTGTGCCTGCCCTGCCGGTCCCACTGCGAGAAGGGATCACCTGGGCACACAGTTTTAGCCCGTTCTGCTCTGCAGCTCTGAGCCGTAACAGAAATGTGTTCCTTTGGGGCAGCTTGGGAGGTTACGGTTCCTGCAGCTTGCCCTTACCCAACTGCATAAACAGCAGAGGAATTTCGGAAAGAGCTGCTCCTACAGGTTTACTTTAAAGCACTGGCTGTGCTTTCTCCTCAGCTCTCTAAGGCTGGGATTATATCTGGAGGCCATAACTATATCAATCATCTTGACTGGGAATCAGGAGCCAAACTTGGAACTGGAATATTTTTCTCTAGTGATAGCCTTCTGCAAGTCTAGTCTCCAGCAATCCCTTGAAAGCAGCATATAGCAATCAGAACACTGGCCTTTTAAATTGGACAAAGCAATTCTTTAGCAAATAGAAACATATGTTCTGCAATCAAAAATACATTGCAATTTTGAATTTTTTCTTTTTTTATATTGTCTTTTCCCATTTATCTGAGAGGTGTTTTCCAGAACTTTGGCTATTTAGAGTACAGTAATACAATTTATTTTTTTTCTGAAGACTGTATGAGCATTTGGGAGCAGCACCAATAGATGAAAATTGTGTTTATGAAAGTGCACATCAAGAAGGAAAAGAAGTACTTTGGGCAAATTCTGGGATAAGCTACAAGACTCATGCAGTTGAGATCTGTCACTCAGCTGTGCAGAAGGACAAAACCTGCTGCGTTCCCTATGCCTCCCTGTCCAGTGCCAAATGTCTTTGGGACCTGCCTGCTGAAGGAGGGAGAGGGAAGCGTTTGAGCATGCAGCTATTGCCGGAAAACGCTGAACTACTGTTCTGAAGGATGGCTGCTTGCAAACCCCTGGTATCCTCTCCTCATTATTGCTATCTGATTGCCTGGGTGACCCAAGGGATTTACTGTCAGACCAGTAATGATTTTGCATGGATCGAAGACTTTGTATTCTGGCCTTGATTCCTTTTCCTCTGCCCAGCTCTGTGATAATTTGTGTGGACCAGATGTTGCTTGGCCATCTGTGCTTGACTTTCAAGTTAGATGCTCTTTATCTGTCGTTATATATTGATTATATAAAGAACATCTCAACTTTCTGCACAACAAGCTACGTCAAAATTGTTGCAAGAAGCGGTGATAGTACATTTTGTTGTCTAAGGAGGTACTTGGTGTTCTTCCAGGGTTTTTCCCTGTATGTTCTGTTTGCATTTATCATCCTTTATGTGTTCTCTGGTATACTACTTCCCCAACCAGCATCCCAACTTTCAGCTGGATGAATCAGCATAGACGTCAAACACAAGTGTTTTGGCGCAATTCCTTTTGTAAATTCCAATTCCAGGACTGAATTGCTATTATAAGTTAAACATTGTAACACTCTTAAATTTTACATTTGGACTTAGCTTTATCAAATAAAATCTTTGGGAAGGACAACTGCCATTTATGATTGGAGAATTGTAACTGATAATTAAGAGGTGACTTTCTTCATGTGAGCAGCAAATGCAGTTGAGGGAAAGCTCTTTCTGAGCAGCTAATGCTGTCAGCAATATTCTCTCGGGCTGGCTGCTGCGAGGGCACACTCTGCCTGCACTGCTGCTTTCCTCCCTTCCTTCCCAAGATGTGGCATGCTGCGTGCCTTTCTCATCCCTCACGGACCTAACAGCGAAGAGAATCTGAGCTCGAGGTTTAATTAAATGTAACAGTGCATATGATCTCCATTCTAGGAATGGACAGCTGCCTTATCTCACTGGATGAAAATCATACCAAGGCAGCTTGGTGCAGCTCCAAACACTGCAGAAGTGTCTGCTGTGCCAAAAATGGCAGAGTTACACTTAATTCCGGGCTGCTTCTGGGCTAATGCATTCAGGCACCTCTGCAGTGCGCTAGTGAGGGATTCTGCTTCACAGCTTGTTGCATATTTGCCTGTGTTACCTGCACACAGGTAATGTTTTCTTTCTAGAAGAGTGACTTGAAATTTCTGAAACACAATTAAATTAAAAACCTAAGTACTGCTATTAATGAGTAGTGATAAAGGATTGTACTGTTAGATAGAATCCTATTTTCAGTTTTGGGGTTCATGAGTTCATTTGATTAATTAATTTACTAATTGAGACAACTATCTTTGCTACCCTAAAATAAAAAAAATAAAAGGCATGAGTTTGGCTATTTTATTTAGCCACAGGTATTTTAAAATGACTTTAGTTTTCAAGGTTGGTTACATTACTTTTTCATTGCTTTCATCCTTTTTGCAGAAAATCTGCTGGAAATGAATCCCCCAGTGCACCATTCAGTCACTTCCCCAGGTAGATGTAATTTCTTTCAAGGAAAGCAGACACAGGGATTTTAGATTTACCTGCTACCACTGCAGTCTCTATTGGAATTCTTAATACACACTTAGTGCTATGGGACGAATGTGAATAAGGGATGCTGGCCATTGTTCTGGTATTGAAACACATCTCTCTGACCAAAGCTGGGCTCTTACGAAGGGAATTTTAAACATCTAATTAATTTCCTGTATATCTCTACCATACCTGCTATAATCCATATTATATTTGAAAGGTTTTGTACTGCAGAGTAAGTTGTAACGCAGTTATTTCTTAAAGCACTTAACCTTTGTCTGTCATTATATTTGTCAAGAAAGGAATGACTCCAGCTCTCACCTGTCCAGTCAGGTATACTGTGTGAGTTTTAAAATCATTAGGGGAGATCTCTAATGGAAACTTCTGTCTATCTTGTATTTGTACTAATTTTATCCTTAGGATATAATTTTCACATCTGCTGGCATCCTATCTGCAAGTAAATGTTTTCATTTATCCTAGATTTCATTGAAACCCAATAGTTTTCTGGTCAGATTCCCATACACTTTAGCCACCTCCAGAAAACCACCTCACTTATAGGATTTTTCAGAAATTGCTGCACTTCTGTCTCAATATCAGGTCTTAGAGCTGTGCAGACGAAGTGCAAGCTCTTAATAAAGCGTTTCTAAATGCAGTTTATACTGTATCTGTTTTCTGTCTTGACTTTTACCAGGAAGAAAACAATGTAAGTGGATATTTTATGCTGTACCTTGAGTGAATCCTAAAAAGAAGATTTTTGTTGCCTGTGCATTTTTCCAAAGCTTTGTGCGATGTCTTTCCGTGATTCCCACCTCTCTCTGTCATCTCCACAGTGAAAATATGAGCACTTGGATCTCAACTATAAATCAGCACTCTCACCTAGTTTAATGCAGATACTGGATGTAGAATTTGTAGACTGAAATAATGTGTTCATTTATGTTATTTACATATGAATTAAGCAATTTTTTGGGTGTCAATGGTCTTTGGGTAGGTCCTTTTTCACTGCAGTGGGGAGGGAAACCACAGGGTACAAGGCATAAGCAAGTTCTCATCTCTCTAGTGGGAAACGCAGTTACTGAAATAGTCAGATTTTTTAATTCTGCTGTATAGTCATGTATGCATCAGGAACAAAATGTTTACAAATGAATTTTCTTTAAAAATAATGAAAAAAAGTAATGAAAGTGAAAATTAAAAGTAAAAGCCAAATTAAGGGAGAAGTGTTCAAATTAGTTAACACTCTGATGGAGATCAGTGTCGAGCAGACAGGTAAACCAGTTTATTCCACAAGTTCAGTCTGCTGTTATTTGACAGTGTTAATGACAAGTTGCTGCTTTGGTCTGGTTTTGCTTGCAAGTATAATTAAACAAAAAAATTAAAATGTAGATTTATGAACATGATTATTTAACTATTTTTTCTAATACAATTTTAATAGTGCCTTTCATCCCTGATAAGTGGTAGTAATACCTGTGTTCTAGTTTCTGGTAGAATTTGGTTGAGATGCTTAAAATAGGTCACAGTTTGCAGAGTCTCATATGGATTCTGCTTGGAATACAGTGAGTTAAATATAAAAATACACTATCTTGTTTAACAGCATCATCACAAGGTTTGAAACACCTAAGATAGAATGGAGACATGTTAGAGAGTTCTGATACAGTGAAGAACTCCTTTATAAATATTGTGTCTCTGCAAAGTCTTGGAAAGAGACTCCGATAAGACAAAAAAACCTGTCTTTAGTGCAATAACTAAGGTATGTCACTTATCACCTTTGCGAGTCATTCCAGTGAAGATAAAAGTATTCACTGATACACTTCCAACTTGCACATGGTTTTAAAGAACTAAAAGACTGGGACCCAGTCATCAAAGAATTAAAAAAAAAACCCCCTGCAACAAGCACCTTAGTCTTTTCAAATTGCGGTGTGTATTGTTTTCTTGGCAAACAATCCCAGATATAACTGGCTGGACTCTTTAAGGAATATTTTGTTACATCAGAAATAATATTCCTGTGAAATATTGTTGAGGAACTTGTTGTTCTTGTAATCTTGGTTATGTCAATAGAACTTTTCCCCTCATATTAAATACATATGACTACAAGATTTATATATATTTATGCAATAAATAGTGGCAGTCAAATGCAGTCCTCTTGTAACTATACATTACTGTTACAACACCCTGTGGGCCACGGAAAGCATCACAAAAGCAGATTTTCTAGGAAAAAACCCCTAATTTAACAGTGAAATCAAAATCTGATATGTTTTTTCCTGGGTGACACAGGCTGAACACAGTCTCAGATTTTACAGGGCACTCCAAGCCTGCGGGAAACAGATAAATGAGGTCTCAAATGGGACTGAGGAGGCCTGTCTGAGTTTAGCCCTTTAAGCTCCTGTGCCTCATAACATCACAGGGCTTTGGGCAACTTGCTCAGGCCTTTTGGCTTTCTCACCTCAGGGATTAATCCTGGACTTGCAGGGATTTAGCCTTGGCACTGCCTGAGCTGTCAGGGACTCCTCTGCACCTTTCAGTGTTCAGAGGGGGTAAAGGTATACGTGAAATCGTTCTTAATTTCCATCAGGTCATTTACAAGGCTACATGCTTTATTGGGAGCCCAGTTCTTTGGTATCCCTCTTGTAGATCATGAAGTAGAAGAGAGGTTTCTATGCTCTGAAAGATAATGTCTTTACCTATTTGAGGTGAAAACACAAATGAGCCCTTGGAATTGCATGCCTTTGGTTTTGTTATTTACACTGGCTGCAGCACATATGGAATTAATTTTGATCAAAATTGTTACCCAAAAAATTTTCAATTACGGGAACTTCAAAATACTGTGTCTTTGTAAATGAAACACAGTAGAAGTTTCGACTGACCCCAAATCAAAGGACTTTTTTAGCCATTGATCTGTATTAAAAAAGTTTTCCTTATTAAAAACAGAAAATGGTTCAGTTTCTGTAAAACATTGTAGGGAAGTATAAAATTTATGTTAACCAGAGAGAAGCAGTTTAGTTTAGCAAGGAGCTGGGGGGAAGAGGGTGTCTGTGTATTTCTGCTATACCATGGGTGTGACTAGTGCTGCAGGGGCAAGGCAGAAGTGGCTGAGTATATGCTCAGGTCTTATATACACCTCAGAACTCTGGGGTTTATCTTCTGCTCATAAAGAAATGAAATGCTTGTGCTTCTCCTCAGGGTGAATGTGGCTGCCTGTATTCTAATAAGTCTTTGACCTCTTGGCTGACTTCTTGTAAGCTGTTGAATGCTCTTAAAGATATTAAATACCCACATGTCATACAAATTAGTTGAGCACAAGAGTATGACTCCTGTATTCTAATTGAGTAATGTGAAAGTCCATTTGTCAGAGGGTCTGCAAATTGTCAGTGAGTAGAAGACTGCAATGTGAGGTCACACTATTTATTAGGGATCAGGAAATCTGAATGGGAGAGAGACAGACATACACCAGCTTTTGGAAAAGTCTTAGAAGAAGTTTGATATGTTATTAGAGGTCAGAAACGTAATTCTCAAAATCTTCAAACTAGAGACGACACTGGAGACTACTGGAGTCTCTTCGAGACACCCATCTGTGTGTTCCATATCTTTACCAGTTTTGAAGATAGATGCTACATTGACTCTTTTATGGTTCTTTTACACTGTGAACCCTTCACAATTTTTTTAAGACAGTGTTGTCAGCTCTTTAAATGCTTTGGGATGGAGTTTTCCAGGTGCTCTGAAAACTTTACAAAGAAAAAGACTGACTAGAACTATACCTCGTTCTCTTCATGTACAACACATCACTTATTTCTGAAGAGGGAGGTGAAATGTTAGGAGACATTAGGAAATCCACTTCTTAAAATATGGGATTTCAGCAGAAAAGGATTCCTATGGGAATTGTCAAGTTAAGCTGACTAATCTTTTAGGCTTTGTTTTTTTTGCCACTTGTTATAACTGGAGGTGTTTTGGGCAGCTTTTCTTAAGACTGAAGCTGAAGATTTGTAGGTTCTGTCAGTCTCTGCAGACTACAGTGGTGAATCCAGTGTTATTGAGGTAGCAAGGCATTCATGGATTCATAATGCCTGGGAGGAAAGAGAAGGAAACTCTGGAGATTGTTTAAGCCTCATCCAAAATTTTGGAGTTGCACAGATGTGAAGTGTAGCACATGGAGCTCTCAAAATTCAGACCAGTTAATTTTGCTTTTAGTGGAAGTGTTTAGGTTCTGCTGAAGCCTTAAGGGGAATGAATGATGCTTATTTTGCTTGCCTTGTGGAGAGCTACTAGTCCCTGTATGCTAAAATCTGTTTCCCCCTCCAACCTCAAGTGAGCTGTAGGTGAGTTTTGAAAACACTTGAGTGATGAAGTTATTAAGATTTTTAAATCTTCCAAGGGATAGTCATTTGTGCTGACACTGAAAAGTCAAGGAGTATGCCACGGGATACAGCATATATTCTGAACTGGCAGAATGGAATATGACTGCTGCTGCTTGTGGTTATAAAGTGAGAATTTAAAATTTAAACTCAGGCCAGGGTGCAAAGGGAATTATGCTTAATATAAAGGTAAGACATAAAAAGCAAAATATTTCTGAGTGAATTCCATATTTGGCATACGTATAACTGGTGTTGTATTTTGCAATCAAAATATTTTTACTTAAAACACGAAAATATTTTTGTCAATACTGTCGTTTTCGTCTTTATGCCCAGGGATCACAGAATGCAGTTTTAAGCAAAATTGGTTATAATACATGCAAAGCATCCATGAAAGAATGCATTTTCCACTGCAAAAAAAATTACATTTTGGAAATATTAAGCTGATAATATTTGAAAGCCTCCTTGAAGGAGTGAAAATTATATTCTCAAGTGGTTTTCACTTGTGCCTTACAATTCAGTGGGGAGGCTGGCAGAGGAAGCATGACTGATCATGGAGCTGTGATCACCTTGAGGACTGGTATGGACTTTGCCTCTCCAGCAGAGGTGCCTGAGTGGTGGATAATGGGTAAATTTGAACAGATTTTGCTTCTTGGGATGATCATACAGTTGCAATACCTCCTGTTACCATTACGGCAGAAAAATGTAAGAATTGTGGAAGTGCACAGGCTGCTAAAAAAGAAAACATTCAGTTAACTTTTTCAGAATTAATTCTAGTTTTATTTTTAAAGGGAAGTAGAAAAACATTTGCAGAAGGGGACTGGACTTCTCAAAAAAAGAGGTGATATTAGGTGTCTGGTTAGAAAAATCGTGATATTGAGGGGCAGTATTTAAAACAAGAGTCTGCTAGGAACAGTTGGGTCAGATAATGACACACTGATGATGTCAGTAAGAGAAAGCTGGAGCTGTGGCTCAAAGCCGGACTTAGATCTCACTGGGAGAGCTAGGAGGGTTTTAATCCTCCCCCGTAAGTCTCTTCTGTTCTTCTCCTGCCCACAGTGCTGGCAGCTCCCGGCATCCTGGCTGCTGCCCAGCAGTACTGCTCCTCTGAAGCTGCAGAAATGTTTGACGCTGCACAGCCCTCAGGCCAAAAAGAAAGGGGTTTCCTTGGCTTCCATCCCATGCTGTGGTCCACCTGCACCTCCTGGTGCAGCTTGGAGGCAGGAGAGCAGGGAGAGGTGTCTGTGCAGACCCCTCTCCCCTTTCCTCCAAACGTTGGGACCGTGCCTGCTGGAAGGAAGCCAAGCGGGAAGAGAAGCAGATGGAGTTCAGAAGCAATCTCTGGGAAGGACACTATTGCAAATAGCTCTGAGTCTACCAATGAAACTTAAACCCACAAGTTTTCCTGTGGAAAGTTTGGCTTTGGTAGAAAGCAAAGCAAAGCCAAAGAAAACATAAAAAGTAATTTTCCACTTGGAAGCTGTTTGGTTTGAGGTCTGTCAATAACTGTTGTAAGACCTTCATGCTTTTAGTCTGGAGAAGATCCTTCTTTGTGCCCAGGCTGCTAAAACATCATCTGCCACATGGTCACCTGGGGGATCTCCTACCTGTGATCTGTGTTAGTTATAGCCAGGAATGGCACAGAGCTGTGACATCTAGTGTAGCTCTCCTTAAATTTCACCAAATGTATAGCTGTGTCTGCAATTTGGTTAACGAGCACCACAAGGCAAAGGATGCCCATGCCTTTCCTTAGAGATGCTGTGGGGTTTTCAAAGGAGAGCACAGAGTGCTTTTTCCCAAGTGGTGAATTACCTAATTTCAGTAAATTGCCTCCTTTCCAAGTTGTACAAGCAACTTTCTTTTATAGCTCTACAAGGAGATACTGCCAGGTGCTACACATAGTGCAGAAAATACATTATGGTGCCAGTTGCTCACAGGCTAAAAAAAAAAGCCTCGATGTTTTTCTGTTTTAAAACCAAGTAATTTTATTAATATTTTTCTAAGCCAATGAGCAAACGAGGAATATCTCCCTGCATACTGGCTTCGGGCAGAGTAGTAACTGCACAGTAACAGCAGCTTTTATGATTCATGTTTTTGATCTACTTTGAGGAGACAGAACAGCACTAATCAGTTGATTTGACTTCCTCTGAAGTAGTTATTGTAAAGCTTATTTGGGAAGAAGATAAGAAACATGAGATGTCTTTGCTCTGGAAAGGGAAACAAAAGAAAGGGTTGTATTACTGTTTTCTGTAATCTGGTGTGGTTTTTTTTTTTTATTTGTTCTTTTTTTACTTGTGTTTTTTTGGGGGGAGTGGTGATAGTATCAGTTACTAGAAAGAGGTGTAAGCTAAATTTCATTCATGTGCAGAAAATGGAGGGGAAGTGATATTGTAGGTGTGTGTTCATACCTAATGTCATACCCCTGTCAAATGTGGGTGATTGTTACAAGTGTTGTATATAAAGAAAATGCTTTCAACTAGTAGACAATCTCGGGAAAAGGTAGGATTGCACAATTTGGAGCGTCAGGCTCTGTAAGGCAGCACTTGCTGGTCTGTCTTCTAAATACTATCTGTATAATTTTACCTCATCCTCCAAAACTATTAAGCATGCAGTTTTAAAGGTGAGCTTTTTCACATGAGATGGTCGTGGACTTCTGTAGCAATGTGATCTGGACTCAAAGCTGTCTTAGCTTCATAAGACATGAATCAGACAGCCTGTGTTCAAATAATTGCAGATTTTTGACGTTCATGTGATTTTGCTCTATTACTGCATTTCTGTAATTTTCCATATTTGTTTGATGGGAAAATTAAATGCTATTACTTGTGAGAAAAATAATTCATGGTTTCTGAAGCATAAATAAGTCTGTAGTCATACTGTATGAAGGCAATGTGTTTTGCAGCTTTGTTTTAATTCATGCTTTGTTACCTTTATTATCACTGATTGCTGTTTTATAACAAAGCTAAGTTTGGAATCAAAATAGTTATGCTTTAATTTAAATTGAACTGGAGCCTGGTACTTAGTGTTTTTGCCCTTTTCAGAAATGCAACTCTACAAAAGGCTGCTGTACTATTAATTCATTCATATGTGTGAACAGGAGGTATTTGCAGGTGTTGTCTTGAAAGTATTAAGTAAAATGAGTACCTAGAAGAACTGAGTAACTATTAATATGTACAGAAACCTTCCCTATGAGTAAATAAGATCTGCAGATCTCTGGAGATGATTTATTTCAATCTAGCTTGAATGTAATATTTCCATTTGCAAACAAATTTGATCAAATATAATAAACAATGCAGGAGTCTTAATGTAATCCCATTACCTTTAAGTCAGTACAGAAAACAGCAATGCAGATTCATAACAAAAGGCAGAGTACTTTCTTCACCTTTGCTGATAAATATTAGTGTAAGTCATGTAATTCTAATAATCAAGCAGAAAAATATGAGAAAGTAATATTCCTAGTCTTGTCAAAACACAAATGGAAAGTAGATGAAAGTTGATGCTTTGAGGAAAAATGCATGCTAGATTTAATGTGAGGAATACTGAAGTAGAGCTGAAATTCAAAGACTAATAAAAAATACCCTTTGATATCCTGGTATGCAGGGAAATGCAAACTGCTCTGAAATAAAGATCAGACAGGATAGACCTGCCATTTGTTTTTGGTATACTTTTTTTTCATCTTACCGTACCTATTTTTAAGCAAGCTGGGGGCTGGAGGGTACCTGGAGGCTTTGAGTACCAGCAGCTACAATATGACAGCTATTGAGGTACTGAATCTAACAGGCTGTGGAGAATTTTCAATTCTTTTTTCCTACTGATCTTTCACCTTGGGTTTAATCATGGAACTGTAAAACTTTTCATCTCTAAAATGGCAATACTGTTAGATAGCTTGTAAAAGTGTTGGAAGAGAGAAGAATTTTATCGCAGCTCGGAAGTTACCAAATGCTTTTATTTCTGCAGAGTGCAGTTGGTGGCACAGCTTGTTAGCCAGCACAGTGCGGGTCACACATGCTGATGGTTCTGAAGAGAAGCCAAGGCAGCAAAGCTAAGGCTGTAGTACCAATGCTGGGTTGTGTTTGCCATTGCGGGGGGGGGGGGGGGAAAA
>VWZF01001875.1:222221-309521 GCA_013396755.1 Sclerurus mexicanus
AGAAGGCTGTCAGGTATGCAATACAAGAATATTACAGTAAATAGATGAGTGTGTGTAATATTTAGGTAAAAAACCCCACCCAGCCTGTGAAAGGAAACTGAGTCCATTGTATCTTCTGTTTCACTGATGGCATTATAATATTTCTACATTTTGTTTAGCAGAAAATTGCATATTTTTCCTGTCAACTCCACGCTATTTGTGCTAAGGTGTCAATACTTGATAGTAGGAACCAATGAGACTGAAGCTATTTTGCAAAAACCTATTAAAAAAACCTCAAACCAAAACCACTATTAATTTTCTTTAATAAAAAAATTAAACACCCCCCAACCTTAAAGGAACAATCTCAAATGAACAGGATGACAGCAATTACTGTCACAGTGGAAATTCCTGTCGTCTTTACTGACAGGAGGGTCCCACCCATTGTGAAACCAAAGGAGTAATCGTATCAAGAGAGATTACATTCCACCACATCATGTTGATAGAAGAATCTGCTTGAAGGAAATATAAATGAATAGAAACTTCTCCTCTTCTCCACCCCTCTTGTCTTGCACAACTTCTGAGCTTCGAGAGCTCTTGCTGGCTCTCTCTGTCTAGGGTGCAACAGCTCAAAGTAATTTCATGTTTATATTCTTCCTGAAAGGGGTTTTAGTAATATACTGGAATAAAAGGAAGCAGCGTGAGTCTGAAAAGGCTGCTGCTGGATCTTATTGCAACTTAATGGCTATTATTCTCTAGCTCTTTCTGCTTTCAAACATGCTCCAGCCGAGGTCTAACTTGTCAGTGCCGTGTGCCTCAGCAGCACAGTCATTATCTCCTCTGAATGTGTGTAACTACATGTTTGTGTCCTGTTGTATAAACAACACTGAAAAAGGGATCATCAGCTGCAGAGGTGCTATGTATGACAATATTATTCACTTTTGTAGACATTTTTCTTTCACTGTGTGCCCCTGCTGTTTGCAAATTTTACCTTTTTTTTTTTTTTTTTGGGCTCAATAAATACCCTTGTGTTCTTTAATCATCCTGGTTCTAGCTTTGGAGAAACTGCGTAACATCAATAACTAATTTAGTATGTTATCTCTCAAATATTTTTCAGTTGAGTGCTGCATGGTAAAGTGCACTGGTTGCTTTTCAAATGAGATCTTGAGGGTGATCCACTTGTGACAGAACTCCAGATTTAAGGATGTGATAGAGGACAACAGCATATGCAGCTGTTCTGCAGTCTCTCCAGAACGATAATTGCTGTCATGTGCAAATCCCCAAACTGTGCACTTTGGACAGACTGAAATTTGATGCCACATTTAGGACCCTCTCCTTACTCAAGGCCATGATGTGGGGAGGTCCAGTAAGACCAAATGTACGAGTCGGAATGTACAAAGTGTGTACGTATGGGTGTGTGTGTAAAAATGTAGGACTGAATGTGGGTAGATCTTTTGGCTGGGTTATTTTGAACTCCTCTGAGTATAATGGCATGGATTGCAGAATACAGGCTACTAGAAAAAAACCCAATCAAACAAACAAAAAAACCCAAACCAAACCAAGTCTATTGCTAAGGAAAATATTCAACAGGATTGCTTCCTGTCCTCAAATATCTAGCCAAATATCATCCTTTATGAAACAAATTTCCTACGCTTGCTATTTCCAGAAAGCAAAATACAGCTTTATGTAAGAGCTTTAGAAAATGGAGGAGACAAGTCCACATTTCAGAGAAGCATGTGATTATGGAATTTAATGTGAGTAGGCCAAACCTCTCAGGAAGATTGCCTCTGACTCTGTAAGACTTGGCAAACCTCCGAGTCAGAGAAATGTTTCTGCTTTTTCTGTTAAAAGCAGAAATACTCTTCCATTTTTCTGCTGGCTGAGAAAATTAATCTAATTTCTAGTCAGAGAAAAATGAAAGAATAGCCTGGCCTAAAAAAGATTGGGTTAGTGTGTTATATTCTATATAAAAAAAATGAAGGACCAGAGAAGGTTTGTCTGCAAGTCACCTTTTCCGTTTCACCTTCCCATTGACAAGTTTACCTGAAAGTCAATATTGTACATTGAAAAGAATACCTTCTGTGTCAGTAATATTCTCAAGCAATACAGAGCTTAAAGAAACATGCCAACACTTGCCAGGGAAACATTTGTAATGAATAATCTGCCTGAACTCCAGGGAAACTGCAGGTCTGGAAGCAATGGCTGGTTTGCAGAGTGGTGCTCAGGAGCTGCTGTTCTTCTCCTTCGGTGTTTTTGTCCGTGGTGTTCACTCTTCCTTTGGCAGTGGTGACTTTTCTTCTTGCAAATGTCAACCCTCAGCAAAAGAGCATCTCTTAAGCAGTAATTACACAGGCTGCCCTGGAGGAATAAGGCACTTAGGACACAGGAAATCACGCCAGCTACTCTGGGAGCTTTGGATTGGTCCCAGTTTGTCCTGTGCAAATAGAAGGAGGGAGTGGGATTTTGGTTCATTCACAGAGCTGTGGGTGTGAGAGACAGACATTTGTCTCTAGGATCTGCTCTCATTTTTTTATGTGTCACATAAACTCTCTGTTTCAAGCCCTTCTGTGAAATGAAGGTGTTCATACCTGCCTGTGTCTTGTAAAAGAACAAAATGTAAAGTTTTCTTGATCTCATATTCTGAGGAGGCAGTGAACTGACGATTGGATTCTTTGCACTCTTGAATAGGAAATCTGAAGGATTTACTCTTAAATAGCTCATCAGTTCTTCTCACCATGAACCTAGATTGTGTCTTCCAGGGAACTAGTACAGAAAGGAAATCCATAATTATTGTGTTCTGCATTCATACAAGCAGTCTAGGTCTGAAAATATCCCGTTGTTACAGGAGTAATCTCTCCAGAGGTAGACTGCCAATCAGTTCCCAATATTTCAGCCCTGCATAAACCCTGATTTGATGGAAAAGTCACTAGAGTTATCATGAAGACAAAGTGAAATGATTCTCCTAAGTCATGGTGGCAAATTGGAAAGTGGAAATTGGTTTTATTTTTAAAATTGTCATATTCTCCCTCTGTGCTTAAAAACAAGTGTATTTTAGCCTACATGTAAAGTAAAACAAAAGGTTTAATCTTCTGGAAAGCCCATGACAGCTGTCCTTGGAAAACATAAGTCAGAGTCTGTGTTACTAGGGAGCTTTGCTGCAGATGCTTGAAGGTTCCAGACAGATTTTGTAAAGAGAAATTATGTCTTATTCTGAAGAAAATGTAGAAAAGACAGAACCCCAGCCTCTCTCATCAGAGTGCAGAAAAGTGTTCAGGTTACATATTGAATGTAAATGAAGTGTTTTGATTATTGCAATTTATAAGATTAGAGCTTTCCTGTGACTTGTACAGATAGAGACAGATCTTTTGCATCACAGTCTGAAAGCAAATGTTCAAACAGTAAGAACTTCAAAACCGATCATCCCTACTTCTTTATATATATGTATGTATGCATATATATGTATAATTTTAAGGGAATCTGTTTTTATTGAGAATGAATATTGTTTCCCAGACTAGTTAAATTGCCATTACACTCCTCAAATCCTTTTGGGATATGGATCATCTTTTGTAGTGTAAGTATACACTCCAGTGCAATACAGCCTCTATTATTACTGGTGACCATAGGGCTATCTCAGCTTAGAGAATGATAATCAGAGGCCTTTTGGAATATTTAAATAGCAGAAAGATTAGTGTTTTGGGATGTTTTTTCTGTCTGTCTGGTTTGCTCAGTGTTTTACACAATAGTGAAATTATGAGAAGAGGCAATACGTTCTTTCATTGCCCGGTTACTCCTGTCCTCCTGCTCCCTTGATGCAGTGCTGCCAACAGGCCACCCCAGCCTAATTTCATCATTTCAGCTCTCCAGCTGCAGCTGCTGACTCTGTGTTGGCTCTGTGGGTGAGCAGGAGAAAACCTGCCAGGGCCACCACACGGCAGCAGCCTCGAAAGCAGGTGTTTTCTCTTAGCTATAATCCCTCATCCTCCCCCTGCCCAGTGCAAGCACAGGCGCCTCTGTCACCAACTGGCAACAGGAAGGGAGAATCCTTCTCTGGGTGCTGTGAAACAGGCACGGTTTGCAGTGTAACCCACTGTTCCCCTCCATCCTCTCTCAGGATGTGGATCTGCTCCTATCTTTGTGTAAGGATCTGCTCACTGACTTCCACTTTAATTAGACAACCGGTTTTGAAACAATTCCCTTGCTTTGCAAAAATTCGCTGTGAGTCATGAGACAAACTGAAAACTGAATAAAAGTGCTCCACAGCTTATCACAGGCTTATTAGAAAGCAGATTTTTAAACTGTAAAACAAGTTTGGAGCAGAAGTTGCATGTTTTCCCAAGGAGAGAAAGAGAAGGAAGGAGAGTGAGTTTCTCTGAATCATTTTATGCACTTCATGATTCTGCTTTTGGTAAGTGAATGTTATGAGGCTTTGTGGAGATTTACAGCTGTAATTGCTTGGCAAATAGAACAAGAGGTCTATGAATAACAAGGAAAACGAAATGCATTTTACAAAGTTAATATGATACTGTGTTTATGGTCTGAAATGATAATGTGCAGCATATCCCAGCTCTGGATCTAGGGCTCAATGTCCACTGTAGTGACCATCCTATGGTTCATTTTAGCAACAATTCAGATTTTTGCACAGATAAGAGAGGCTCTGAGTTTGCTGGTGGTGCTTTTGCCTGAGTCTCCTTGTGGGGAATAAAGGAGATTTACTTGTGTCTTTAAGAAAACTCATTTTTACTTTGTGTAGCACATCGAGATTATTGCACAGTTTAGTGTTTTCTTCAGTTTGCTTTAGCACATGTTTTTCTTCCACTTTTGCAAGCTGAATCCTTGTTCTAAAGAATTTAGAACCAGATTGTTTTCCAAGCAGGGACTAAATAATTTAGAAGAATGTATAATACAGGAGCAAGTTTAGACACACACTCAGTGTTGCGCAGTAGTTCTCCTAAGGCAGTAGAGAAGAGCACCCACACTGAAAGTCCAAGTACAGTGTCCAAAACTCATAAATTGTCTTTAGCTTTTTATGTACATCTCACAGTGTATTTTCATGTGTCTGTGACCCCATGGCTGCCTGTCACATACCTGGCACTTTATGGTTTAAACTACAGCTGTGAGAAGCTGTGAAAATGATATGTGTTGCCAGCAGAGCTGGTAAAAATTATTTTTCAGCCTGGTTAGAAAGAATTAATGTATTGTGGCAAGCCACTGAAGTGAAATGGTCCAGAACCAAAGGGATTGGAAGGGTTTTAACAAAGTGGTGGAGTAGGTTTCCAAAGCACATGCTCTCATCCTGACAAGCCAGGAGATGACATGGGAGCAAAGAGAATGGTCTTCCAAAAGTATTCCAGGAAGATTCTTGAGGACTGCAGACCTCTACACTTCACCAGGTCAGCCGGTCGAAGCTGAAATTAGAACATCTGTAAAACTGCATCTCGTGATTCCAAAGGATATACACGTGTGTATGTGTATCTACATACATATAAGTGAATCCAGGCTGATTTAACTCACCACACTTTATCTAGTACAGCACTCATTTTCTCACCTCCATATTTCACAGGTTCTACAAATGGCATTCCTATAAATAAAGCTAAAGCAAGAGAGGAGTTGCTCTTTTTTGTTTTAAAGGGACTCGTGTCATGAATGACTTCACCTTTTGTTACAAAGAGAAAAGAAAGAAAAATAAAGGAGACTATGGGCATTGATGCACAGAGAACATAACAAGAATGTTTCCTGAGAAAATCCCCTGAAATTCAGCAATCTGTCTGCCAGAAGGATTTTCAAAGTGATCCACAGCTGTAAGGTTGAAATCTTCTCTCATGTCTCCAGCAGAGATGGAAAAACAGAGAGAGAATCAATCCTTCACTTTTTAGAGTTCTGCAGCTCAAGAGGAAAGCTGTGAAATGCCTGATTCCAGTTTTCACAGCAGTCCAAGAGGGCAACTTAGCATTCCTCAGCATCATGGCAGCAATAAGAAGAGCACAAGTAGAAAAGAACAAGATATTTAATAACTTAAAAAGTCATATTGACATTGGCTCATACTTGTTTTCCACAATATTTTCTGAGACTTGTGCTGAAATGGAAGCCTTTTAATAAAACAGTTGATACCTTGCCATAAAAGAAAAGGCATAAAGGAAAGCTCTTTCGTACTATGTTCTGCACAGTATGTATGTGAATGAAGAGAAGAGTAATGAGCAAGCTTGCCAAATCAAACTAGATAAAAGAAAAATAAACAATAAACCCACAAAGCATTGTTAATAGGTAGCACAACATGGCCCTTCTTTAGCTGTGTAATTCTTTTTCTAGCATAGGTTCGAAAATATTTGTTTCAGCAGGAGGATGAGGCCCCTGTGCTTTCTCTATAAGCCTCACACAGGTGGTTTGCGATTGCTGAAGCCAAGTGCTTGGCACTCTTCAAGAATGGGATTGGACACTTGTAGGAAGAGCAAAACAGAATTGTGCAGCCATAAAAGTTAGATTTTTTAATAAGAGAAGATGCGGTTCAAAACTTAAAAAGCCCTGTAAGAAGTCAGCCTTCAACTAATTTGTGTGAGAGGAGATGACCTGCAGACATACAATTTTATTGTATAGGTTTTACCCTGATTTTGTAAGCTTTATTACTGACTGATGCTCAGTAAAATCTATGACCATTGGCCTAATACAACATATCATCTCCTATAATTCTGTCTTCCTAATTTTTCCTGTATATCAAGCTTTTCATTAAGTTCACACAAAAGAGCCCTCATAGGGTTGGATTGAAGGTGCTTTGTTTAATTTTGATGGATGAATAGCTATCTCTATGACCAGGCACAACTGATCAAATATTTTGTCATCTTCCTGGTTAGGTTGTCAGCGTGTGGCTCATAGCAGCTGCTCTGAATTCATACCTTTTGCAATAGGAAATTAGTAAACGCATAAACCAAAATATAACTGCAGAGAAAATAACTTTCTTGTTCTCTCAGTAAGAATAACAAGGTGGTGTCCTTGTTTTGGGGGGGAGTGTGGGGGGGGTTGTTATTTTTGTTTGGTTGGGTTTGGTTTGGTTTTTGGTTTGGTTTGGTTTTTTTTTCTTTTATTTTGTAACAATGTATTAGTTTGGTTGTAAAAAAGAAAGTTTTTCTTTCTAGTCCAGAGCTGAAGAGCAGACATTTTGCTCAAATTGATAAAATGTCATTATTTTCAATACGTTTTTATCTTCCTCTGGCAAAGAAAACACTGTGGTTAGCATAGAAATCCTTCTCAGTGTGCAATCTCCAAATGGACTCTATCCAAAATCTCCTGAAGTCAATAGAGAAATGCTCATGCTCTTCATTTGATATTGGATCAAGTGTTATTTTTAGCTCTGACCAAGATTACTTTCACAATTCTGGCCTGTTTCTGGGAAGTATAAATTTGGATGCAAATCTGTACTTGCTAAAATATTTGAAATAAGTAAATAAGAGGTTATCAGGTGAAGTTTTCTCCAACTGCAGTAAAATTTCGACTGACTTTCAGAAAGCCAGTGTTTCATTTTTGCTTTGGTTGGTTGTGGGTAGGGTGGGATGGGGTGTCTCATTTTTTATTTTTTTTTTTTAGGTTTGTCCTTTTTCTCCTCATGAACTGACAAAATGAGCTACATTTATATTACTAGGTATAGGGAATTAAGGCACAGAGTTTCCATTAAGAATGATCTGTTACTTCCAAAAAATGTTAATGTTCCTATTTCTGCCTTATTATTCTTCATTACATAGTTAATAGAAATGGAGTTGGATGCCTAATTGTACCCTAATGAAAACTTGTCCTTTTATCTATGGTTAGGAACAGATCCATGGACACAATGTTAGCAAGAAAAGAACTTCCAGATAAGTTTTCTCTTCTTCTTGAGAGAGCTCTGAGGAGAGAACACTAGAGAATCTAGTTGTTTACCTCAACTTTTCTTTAGTATCCTTCTCTCGAGTGATTTACAGATCAAAGTTAAGTTTCACAGCTTTCATTTAATGACCTAATTTGGATTGAGACTTGTATCAAAATGCTGAACAGAACATTTTCTGTTTTCTATTTCTATTTCAGTCTTTCTGTATTGGAACTATCGGGTAAACTTTAGGTTGTGTTAATTGCATGCTGATTCGCAGCTCTGTATGCAGAACAGAACTGTATGTTCTTCATCCATACTCACAGGACTGTCTTTGACTCCAAAATAATAACAAAAGGCTAAGAGACCTGTCATTTATTTTACAGCAATTACAGAGAAGGGTCTCTTGTGGTGATAAAAGTATTGCAGGATGGAGACAGCAAACAAGTTACACTCTTAAGAGGAAAGATGAATATTTGCTATTAAGGGTTGTAAGGACCGGGGAACAGATGCTACTGCTACTCTTGCAAAATAAAAAATCTAGAGACTGGTAGTGATCTGGGTGAACCTGGAGAATTAGTGTCATGGTGGGACCTTTTTCTGTGCTGCATAAAAGGTGTTCATTTTGTATCTGTGAGGTTTGCTCTGTATTATTCTGTGTCTGCCTGTGGGCTTTTAAACAGCAATCCTGTTATGTACATTCAGAGAGGTTCTGAATATTCTTCCATACAAGTAGCTATAGAAAAGCTATGTATTTCAGTAAGGACTGCGAAATGCTGTCCACAGTGAATGCTCCTCTGCCCCTGGAAATTGATTATTCCACTCAGTATGTTTTCCTAAGCCATTTAAGTGGATCAGATAGTTATAGATATTTGACATGCTAAGTGATGGTCTGGCTAGAGTAGCACTTGTGTGAGGTAAGTGAATTGTTTCCAGTAAACTTGGCATATCTGTATTGTTAATATGCTACCACCTACCTTAAGAATGCTCAGTCAATTGGTTGCATGGCATTTTTGGATTAAGTGAGCTGTATGGATTCATTGTGTTCATTCTAAATATGTCATTGATTTTTTTCTACGTGACTCGCTCTATTCTTTTTCTGGTTCTTCATAATTGATTTACAGTGTATAAAGCACTTACTGTTTAATGCTTATTGAAAAAATAAAGATAAAAAGCAATAGATAGTGAAGATTTTTTTGCAGTCTGTCCTTCCTCATAATAAGTCTTGCAAACAGTTGTGCTTTATCTGAAACAGTGATTATTGCCAAACTCTGTAGGAAGCCAGAAATAAGGACAAGTTTTACTCCCGTGGTAAATTCATTAATTAGCATTTTCAAAGCTTTAGTGGGACATGACTAAATCACCTGGTGAAGTAATATGACCTTCCTGATGGATAGGTGATTTCCTTCTCAACGTATGTTGTAAGCATAGGGAAATAGCTAAGAAGAGGAGTGGGTTTCACATGAAAATTTTGTTGATTATGTTGCTCCATTGCTCTTGTTCTCATTATAGTTCTCTTAGTGGAAAAATATGCCAAAGACATACTGTCACTGCAACAGATAGTGGTGAGAAGAGTGACTTAGAAAGCTTGAAATACTTCAGCCTATCTGTCGGGGCCAAAGATAGCTTGACAGAATTGTGTTTCTGCTTGGTCTGAGGGATAAGTCACAATTTCAAAATATATCAGAAGCAGCCAGGACAAAGTACTAGGGTTTGATTTTCCTGATTTAAGCCTAAAGCCTCTCAAGTCAGGTGAATGTTTCTTTGTTTAATAGCTAAGTGACAGGAGATTTGGGTTATCTTTTCAAAAGCTGAGAGAATATCTGAGAGGTGTAACTTTGTGTTCAGTCTGATAGTTTAAAGAAAATTTGTTATGTTTGAAGAGACCTCGTATTTCTTTTTTAGTTTTATTCTAGTTTCTTAGCTTTTGCCTTGTCTTTTTCTCTCCTATGTCTAATTAGATTTGAGGTCCCAAGTTTACATGAGCAAACAATCTGTTGACTGATCCATGTAAGCTTTGCTGTTGGGAAGACACTGGGGTTTATGGGAGAACAGCTCTGTGTTGCAGGGCTAAAATCATTAGTGCTGAACTCCATTATTTGGCAACACGAGTTGCTGATTCAATATGGAAATAGTCAAAATATTTATGACCTGAGCTTGGGTGTGTCCATCTGACTCATCCTGCGTTTCAGTGATATTTGAGAACAGAAAACTTCTCCAATTTCTCAAACATGCCACATTTTGTCCTGCTGTTCTAGTCCTTTAAAAAAGGACTGAAGAGATTTTCTTAATTTATTCAGATAACGGGAAGTTACTGTATCTTATGACATCTTTAAAAAGACCAGCCATACTTATAATTGCTTAATTAATCACAGCATGAAATGGGCACAGTCTTCAAGGACATTTGCTTTTCTTTTTTCCCTTACAGACAAAGTTTAGTTGGTTGCTTTCTTTATCAAAGCTAGTTGTTTGATATTAGGGAATATAGCTAAAATAGTTGATCAAACAAAGACAAGATCATCATTGACACTCTTTTGTGTAAGATGACAGGCCTATAAAGCCCAGCTAGGTAATTCTAGCCCACTGGTGTGGATGAAAGCCTATGCTCTCCACCCCAACCTTCAGAATATGCCCTTCTGTTTCAGCCAAACCCAGACTAAAAAACCCCCACAAACCTGAAATATAACAAAGTCTAAATGCAGAGATGGGCATCTCGCCAAATGGGAGGGTGCCTAATTTGAGACCAGCCAAGATCCAAGTTGTCTCTACTGGTCAATGAACTCATTACTTCTCACCGCTGAGAAACATGCAGCTTTCTTTGTCACACAACCTGTCTCATCTCATTAGCACAATGACTTGAACGTGTTGACAGCATGTAATGGTTTTCACTGTATATGCTAAGAAGTGGTTTTAAACCAATTTGCAGCTTTCTTTGTAGGCAGAGTGTGACTGCTGCTCGCTGCTAAGGCCCCTGAAAAGTTATTCACATTGCCACAATTCCTATAGGTAAAATATGAAGCTGTGGAACAGATGATACAGTGCACCAGCGTGCCTTCTCCTTTCTCTGTACGTTAATGGACTCCCACTCATTCCCGACTGGACACTGGTACATTGAGGTGAATGCATTCACACTGAATCAACGCTCAGTGACTCAACAGACAGCTCCTACATTGGCTCTTTGTGTCCCTGAATGCTATTAAAGCATAGCTAATTGTCAGAGCCGAAAGTTTAAGATTTTCTGAGTGCATTGTCTGCATTTGATAAACATGTTAGACCTCATTCTTGTCTTTAAGTGCCACCGACCTTATTTGATCACATTTAAATTTTTTTCCCCATGGCATTATAACAGAGTGACTAAAGCTTTCAAGAAATGTCCTACCTGTCCATTCTATTTATTATTATTAAAAGGAAGCTCATCACATAGCAATTGAACAATAATGAACTCTGTATTTAGTGGTGACCTAGTGTTTGAGTGTTAACCTCCACTGAGGGAAGAAATGTTAAAAAGGAAATGTGAAAACATCTTTTAAATTGTCTCATCTCTGAGAGTGAATTGCCTGTAAAGAGCTGCATTAAGCAACAGTGGGATGGGGTTTTTTTTTCCACATTACTGCAGCTAGATTTAACCTTCTGTCCCCTTTCTAGACTCTGCATCTAATGTGAGACTGGCACATACTAGAGCTGTTGAAATTCTCAAGTCCTGTGGTGATACTCTGGCTCATTGGTGCTGGGGGGATGTTCTTTGCACTGTTGCTGTAAGAAGACATCCCATGACCAAAGTTAAGCGGAGATCTGCATTGTTTTTAGGCAGGACTATGAATACTTTGGTTCTACTTAACATAATTGATTGGGGAATTGCTTGTATCTTACTTTTTCTCCACATAACACCCCCAAAACGTTCCTATGTCAGTGCCTTGATAACAGTAAACACTTTATCTACTGATAACTACCACAAAAAATTAAATCTGAAAGTGTTCTCCTGAAAACTGTCATGAAGTCAGAGGAATTTTTCAGGGAAAAGGAGAAACCAGTTGTAACTTCATGTTCATTTCTGCTGAGAAAGAAATTCTTTTTATAGTTCATAAGACCTTATTTAGGCCAATGAATTCCATCTTAGTCATATGGTTACAAGATACCTCAGGTTATTGCTGTAGAGTTATTTTGGAGAAAGGGATTGAAGTGTTCTCCTAAAGCCTGCATTTGAAATGTTTTAAGTATTTCTCTGAAGTATCCAGGGACAGCCTGAATTTTACTTTCACTATGATATGAATATATTTGCTGATAAATAAACCTAAGGGATTAACATACAAATAACAGTCAAGAGGTAGTACTTGAAAGGTTGAATGTCCGTTCTGACAAGTGCTACAGCTTGTTTTATTTCTATAAACATTTGTGTATAAAATTAGACCTTTTATATCTCTGATTTATTTCCCCTTCACTTAATTTTTTGAATTATGTTCTCATCTGAAGTTGGCAAAAGTACTAAGTATGGAAAGGTAATGTTTGCTGACTTACCTGGCAGATTGTCAAGTTCTAAGGGTAGAAAACAAATATCCCATTTGGATACACAGGCTGCCAGCTCTCTCCTGTTGGCTGCACTTGCTGCAACCACAAGCCACCAGCACAGCACGTGGGTGCATCAGTGGAGTCTCCTATGCTGTGCCTGATTGCATTGGATTGATTGGTGTTCAGGATTCAAATATGTATTTCAGTCTTCTGCTTAGTGCTGCTTTGAAAGCTTTCAGCCTTGGGTCACAAACAGGGTTTGTCGTGTGCAGGGACTCTGACCTGGAGTGCCACTGGCTGTGTTTTATTCTGCTGCTTCAACGTTTTTGATTCAGCTTCCTCCTGTTATATCTAGCTCAGCTGGTAGCCTGTGGCTCCAAGCTGCTGTCATTTGATTTAACCACTCACAAATCAGATAAGTCAAAATTAATTAATGAATTCCTGTTTCCTTCCTCCTGAGTTCTCCTAAATAATTCGTTTTTAATTTACTCAAAGTACTAAAAACATTTGTGTTGACATTATTTGTCCAAGGTGACTATGAAAATGGAACTGCTCAAAAAGCCATTTGGAGAGTGGTACTTTTGAAATGCTTACATAGTTGTTTTTAAATGTCTGGCTTTATTGTAGACAAGGGGGAAAATATCACTCTTACTTTCAGAAGTGGTGGAAGCTGAATAAGGAATAACTATGGCATAATATCTCTTTTCTCGTCTGGTGAAATGGCTCTTGTGAAAAGAAATAAAATAGTCAATATTAGAAGCTGGACCTTATTGACTCTTCTGGAATTAAAAATAGACTCAGCAGGAACTCATCAGAGCTGGAGTCTCCCACTATCCGTTTCCCCTTCTGTGACACAGCTTAAGGAGAGAATGCACACACTACAGCATCATATGAAGCTAATAATTGTGGAGTCACTACAGATTTTATTTTGCTTTTGCACAGTAGTGTTTCTTTAAAGGAGAACAGAAGAAAGGCATGCACAGCAGCAGGGGAGCCTGTAGCTGCTTGCTGCTTGAGTTTCGTAAAATGAACTTGACCTTTCAACAGTGCCAGGATGATTCCTGTGACAACCAGCAGCAGAATTGGAAATCAAGAAATGTTAAAGGAGCTTTCAACAATGAGTGAATATGAGCTTAGAGTCGTACTTGGCCCCTATTGATTTATTTTTATTTAAGTAGTAGCTTAATCACAGTTGGTAACTGTAATTTTTCAAAGACAATTAATAACTAACATTACTGAAAAATGAGTCAGATTTCCTGGGCAATTTAACACCAACAGGTTTTTTGAGGCAAAGATTGCTAATTCAAGTGAGGTCAGCACAACCAAACACTGCTGGAGTCTGTGAGGGTTGTGTTCTGCTTTGATTCTTGTCTCACAGTTTGCATTTTGAACTAGCTGGAGATACTGCCCAACTTTTTAATGCTCCTGATGGAATGAAGGAATTGAGTGCCAAACATACTTAATGATGAACATTATTTCATAATACTCATGTTAAAGCATCTTTTTGCACCTTTCCATAGTGTTTTAAACAGCTCTGCATGAAGTTTCAGCCAGTGTAAATACTTGCTCTGGAGTTTTTCAAGCACCATTTCTATAGCATGAGAGAGCAGATCTGTCTTCTGCAGAAGTGCTGCCTGCTTGATAGCACTTGTAAAGAATGTCTTGCTGAGTAGTGACACTGTATGCAAATGGAGTGCAACATCTGCAGAGAGGCATTGTCATTTGTTTCGTTTTATTTTATGCTTGTTTTACAGGTATAAAAGGTAAAGATACTCAGATAGATGTTCTGAAGGAACAGCTTCTGCTTCTTCATAGGTACTCTATGACTCCTTCTCGTGAAAAAGATGATTCTGGGGTTTTTTCCTGAATTGAGTTCAGCCACTGTTGATGTCATTTTTTGTAAAGCAAAAGGGAGGAAGTGAAGCTGTTCCTATGGCACAATGCCATTGTGAGGCATTTAGCATCACTAAAGAGCAGGTATGTCTGACAGGTTTGCCTTCTCAGACACTGCTGCCCAGCCCGGGACAGAGCAGAGCAGCACAGAGACAATGAAGAGAAGCCGGGCCTGTGTACAAACAGTTCATCCCTCTGTAGCTACTTTCATATCCGTATGATTTCCCCCTGGAAAACAGAACATCTGTTCATTTGAAAGGCTGTAACTCTACAAATTGCCCTCTAACCAAAGATTTTATAAAAGGTGGTTGCTTTGTAGGGAATTTCAAAAGATTTCTATTTTGTTAGTGTACTGAAAGAAGAAAATTATGACAAAACAATGTTTGGTTGTTTTGGTTTGTTGGTTTTTTGTTTGTTTTTTGCATGTTCTGGACATACAAATATTGTGTTTCTTGGGTGTTTTGCAAATAGGTTTGAACAAAATAATTATTTTTTCTCTGTAGTTTTCATTATTCTGGAAACTTTGAAAAACCTATTTTTTCCAACTAGAGATTCAAAAGGAAGGTGGTTTTTGTTTTGCCTTAAGAAGCCTAGAATATCATAAAGAACCTCTGAGCAGTTATCTGCACCCATTTTTCTTCAACTTTAGCCAGCCTGAATCAATAGTAATTTCTTCTCCTTTTCTACTATAGAACTAGGGTTAAAAGATGGAGAATTCGAGCTCTGGGGTGTCCTGAAATGATGCTGCTTTTTACCACGTGTTAAGATGAGCGCTGTGTCCTCCTGTGTGGCTTCCACTCCCACCAGGCCACACTGTGCTCGGATTGCTCCATGAGCCCCGCTTAGCTGAGAGGAGACACTGCCAATTCCCAACCCTCTTCCCCAGCTGTTACACATCCCTAGTGTGAAATGTTTTAAATTCTGTCACTTTCCCTTGTTCTACCTGGAGTTGCCTGCACAACTCTTTCCCTTCCTTGGTTCTTGCTTCCATTCCTGAAGGAATCACGTGTTGGTTTTACTACCTGAACAATAAATTGGTAGCTGTTTGTCTTTATTCAAGAGATACTATTTTACTGTGCATTGTCATTTTTTAGCTTCACTGCATACAAATATTTTAAAAACATAATGACAGCAATTGTTTGTGCTACTTCTATTCTTGAAGTAAAAATAATTAGAATTTTTACTAGGTAATAGTCCTTAAATAAATATTTGTATTAATAATTAATTACTTCATGGAAACTAATTGCCTGTCACAGTGATGTGAAGCATGAGCCACTGCTTTGAGTGTTATAAATAGCAGGCTGTTCCCATAAACATATGTTGAAATCAGAGGCACTGAGTAATGAAAATCATGCATCATAAAGAGAACAGTATGGTAGAGGTTCTGCGAAACAACCTTCATGTAGCACAGATTCAGCCTTGACAATTACAAAACACATCACTGCAGTGGAGCAGATTCCCAGCCGGCATAACCTGTTCTACTGTCATCAGAGCTGGTAGCCACCAGTTTAGAATCTGGGTGATGATGATGAAGGTCCTGTCGCATGTGTCAAAGTGCTTTGAGGTGCATTCTGAGGGCTTTCCAGATTTGGATGCTCGGCTCTTTGCAGTGCTGTTGCTTTCAATGCTCACTTTTGACTTCTCACTGAATGGCAATAGTTGAATTCTGTTCAGTCTCACCTTGGGCACAGTTTGGGATTTCTTTATCAGCCCCTTCTGTCAGAAGTACCTCTTTGCTCACACACAGGTCAAGACAGCAGAATGAATCAAGCTGGAGTCCCAGAATGTGTTAGTACAGGATCTCTTTTTGTTTCATAGGAGCTTCATTATGGGTTTTGGCTGCTTCAGAACAGACTTTTCTTTCCTTGGTGTCTGGCTCTCCTCCTGTTCTACATGGGGCAAAAATTAAGACTAAGAAGTACTGATCCCAAAGGGATTGCCCTTCAGGACTGCTTCACTCAACAGATCCTTCCTTCAATGAATGTTTGCAGAGTCAGACTTGAATTTACCCAGAACACTGACAAATACCACGCCTGATGGGTGGTATAAACTGACCTATTTAACTGTTCTGTCAGATAATAGATTCAGAATTAGAGAGAAATAACCCTCTAGGCCAATCCTTTAAGTTCTGTCGGGGTGAAATACTCTGAAAAATTGAGGCTTTGCAGGACTACGGCCTTAATCTTCCCATAGTTCTGTATTTTCTGACTAATGTCTGACAAGTATTTAGAGCGTCTCCTGAAAAAAATCTCATTTTTAGATCAATGTATATTGCCCTTAACTACTGTGGTCTATCTTTTGTCAAACCGTCTCACAATGACTATTTATGTTATAACTGGGGATAGAGCAGGAATAGTATAGAAAGGAATTTTCTTTCCTTTTTTTCAGCTGGGCAGCCTAAATCATAATGCTACCCTACCCTACTTTAAAAAAGTCTGTATGTGACAACCAGTGAGATTACAGATTTACAGAGCAGTAGATCTTGGCAGAATAATTGAAAACCTAGTTAGGTTGATTTGTATTACGCTGTAAGGTTGCAGAAGATTAAAGATATCTCCTATTTCCGTTGATACACCTGAGTTAGGATTTAAAGGTTGGCCAAAGAAATATTTTTTTTTTCTCAGATATGGTGCTTGATCCAAAGAGCAAAAGCCTTTTTATCCATATTTTCATCACTGTGTCAATCACAGGAACGAAGTGCGTCGATTGTAAAATGAGCCACAGTCTGCATTGTGGTTATCCTGTAACGTGCACTGGCTAATACCACCCTATCCAAATACTTCCTCTAGGTCTGGTTGTACTGCATATATCTAATTCAATTTCCTTTACAATCAAAACTGTATATTTGACCTTGCATCACATCCTCCAGTGGTGGAAGTTTCCACAACTCCATCCAAATCAAAAGACTAGGAAGATATAAGTATACATGGAAAGAACCCCTGGCATTCCACTAAAACCCCCACTAATAATTTTTCAGTTACATTCAGAAAGTATATTTCATAGTAATGACAAGAGTGCTTTCCTTTGATTAACGTGCACAGAAGTTTTCATGAAGATTCTCTTTGCCATATATGATACAGTATTTATTAACCACAAATTTTCTTTGATATTTTTCCCCACTGTATTTTTTACCACTGAATTATTGATTGAATCTATGAAACGCTGTTTGTGAAGCAGTAAGTTGTAAGTCACAAAAGCACTGATGGCACATGGGACTGGCAGTTTGTTCAGTGGTGTTGGGAACTCGGTAAGACAGGGAGAGTCAAGGCAGTGTTTGATGATACATAATAACACACGTGTAATCCGCAAATGAAATACCATAAGCTGTGTGAATAGCCATATAATGGGAAAGAGAAGGGTTCTCTGTCATTATCTCCACATTTGGTTACATAAACACTGCACAAGTGCAGAAATATGATTAAACCTACTGGGCTTCCTGCCAGTACATTTACTATTTCGCTTTATGTGGTCTTGTACACCTTATTACTCTGCCAGAACTCCCACTGTCATGTGTGCCATTGATACATGCTCCTGAAGGCGAGGAATATACCATCAGGAAGGGTAATTATGGGTAATACTCCATGGGTTTTTAGTAATACTTTTTTAGTACCCTTTTTTCACAAGACAACACAGTCCTATAAAATTTTTTCACTCTTCGCCATCCGAGCTTAGGAGCTGCTTGGGAAAGCTGTGCAGGTTTGAAACATGGCATGTAAAATTAGAGGTGTACCTGTGTATTTTGTGCTGTTCTCTAGAATTTACCACTTTTTGATCAATTTGTCACAAAGTGTAGTCACAAAATGCAAATTAATAGAATGATAAAACTTCAAGTATACATGATGTACCACTAATGATATAAGGCTGAAAGGAGAGAAATGTGTACTTTTTGTCTCTTCTCTTTCAGTCCTGCTGGAGTAAAGTATTAGGAATTCCCAGAAACTGAATGTTTGTAAAGATATAACTTTGACACGTTCATATCAATAACAGAGGCAGTCATTTCCTTTCTTCCCAAATGTGCAGACCATGACAAAGCCAGCAGGTTGCTGAGAAATGCCTTGGGAGTGCAGAAGCTGTAGGAAGCTGCCTCTACTATATTCCAGACTGAATTAAAATGTCTTACAGTCCTTTAAGGGATATCAGACACAGTCTATCTGGAGGCAGACCTCCAGAAATTTCTCTTTTTTATGCCATATTCAAAATAATAAAGCATATGCAACATAGCATCTAATTGCACAAGGAATTGACTTGGTTTCTGAAAAATTGTTTTGACTTACAAGGACTTGGATTTTCATTCAGACCTGCACCTGATGTGTCGAAAGGCTACCACTGATTTCCTTGGTGTGTAGAGAAAAGCCTTAGAGATTTGTTTGTAGCTGTGAGGAGGAGCTGTGTGTAGACAAACAGAACTGACAATGCTTTAGTCACACATTGCCAGTTTATACAAGTGCCAGTGTAAAGTCACTGTCCTTTATTCCAGGAGAAGAGTGAAGGGAATCTCTAGAATGCTTCTGATGGCCTTCAGTGCAAAATCATTCTTCTGTCAGCCTGTAGGAAACTGGCTAATAAAAGTTCTAAGATGCCCCTTTCAGGTGTCACAGAAACCACGTACAAGACTTTGTTTTGTATTATTCTTGGCATTAACTTAATTTCACGGTTTAATGGTGTAAGATGAAATATAATTTGGAATTAACAGTTTAGCTGACCACTTTCTGCTAGAGCTCAGATATAATGGCAGCTTCTGAGCCTACATACCCAGAATTCACACCAAATAAATAAGTACTGCAAGTGTTCTTTTGAGTAACACATAGAAAGCCTTAACAACATTACTTGCATGTGTTTCGCACTCTCTTAAAGCAATTTTCTTTGTCTGTGCTGTGATTCAAATAGTTGATAGTAAGTTTACATTGTGAAAAAAATTATGAGGGATAGAAGTGTGTCACTTAGAAATCCTTGATGATACGTTGGATGTACAGAGGCTTGTAAATGGGTGGTGAGTTGCATTCTATAGCCGTGCATTATGAATAGCCCAATTGTAAGTAATCCAAATTTCAAAGCGCAGGCTGGCCTGAGGAGGTGTATACAAGTGATTAGAATTTCAAAGACCTCAGAATAAACACCAGCTCTTTGATGGGATAATTTATGCATGAAGTGGCAGGAAGAGCTGTCTGAGTTGTTCTTGGAAAGTTCACACGGAGCAGCGTTAAGGCCTTAAAAATGAATTTTGATATTCAATTGCTGGAATGTGAATGCAGTGTAAGAATTTACAGAATTAAGACATGGACAAAGGTTCCCCCATGAAAAATGTACTGAGGGCTGTCAATATTTTGAGATTTGTGCGAAGAGGATAAGTAGTACCAAAGAAAAGAATGCATCATTACTTCAGGAAAATTTAAGTATGATCCCTTGAGGAAGAAATATTTTGGGCATTACTAAAATATTAGCTATAAAAAGTAATTTCTGTTTTTCTGTTTGAATGGGGAGGAAAGAAGGTTGGGGCGCTCTGTTCATCAGTCTGTTTTTGGGATATCTCCTGGTTTCGGTTCATTTTCTGTCTGTATGTGAGGCAACACTTTGAGATCTGAGGATACAAAAGAGTATGTCTGGAGTTTCAAAGCACTGGGTCACCTATTTTCAACTGTTCGGTGTCTGTTTGGTCTCACCCATGTTTTACAATGTGGAGTGTCATTTTGGAAAATAAGTGCGCAGAAATCAAAGTGTTGTAGAAAATTTAGAACTTCAGTGACTTTGACCTCAAATTTTTGGTCAGTTTGGGACCACATTCCGCCAAGAGGTGAATGAGTTTTCGACACGGCGTATAGTGCTTTTACAGGCTTTGAAATCAAATTTCATGCTTCATCTCCCAAGAATACCAGTGATTGATACAGGTTTGAGAGGTGAATACAGTGAGTGATGCTCACATCTTCCTTTTGGACTTTGGGGAGCAGGAATTGTCAATGCTAATTCTACCAAAATAATGGTTTTCTCCAATGCTGTACCTTTTTAGTGCTGAGATAAAAGCTGTCCATTTTTCCCGGAAGCACATATACAAAACCAGCGTATAATAATAATAGTAGAATTTATATTATTCATTTATTTATTTATTTATTTATTGAGGAACATTTACACAAATAATCTATCAAGCCCAACAGTCCATCTGGGTGCTCTTTCCTTACGGTTCCTACTACAACGCTGGTTTTCTGCTGTCTAATGAGATTCAAATACAGTGTATCCACAAGCACAGACTAAACCAGCAAGGGGGTTGTGACTGCTCTGCTAGAAGCCAGCAAGGAATCTGTAGCCTTTTAGGACACCCTGATTTGAGAGAGCAATTGCTGAAGCGTTGCTTTACTATGGTATCCACGTGTGGTTACCACTCTCTCCTCCCACGGGCATTTCTGCAAGAGGAATGAATTCCAAAATACACTCTGGTTATACCTGATTTTGTTATTTGTTACTGGAAAAAAATTTTCTGAACTTTAAAATCTCTTATTGCTGTTCTGAACTTGAGGTCTCAACCCAGGAAAAAAACCCAAAAAAACAAGAAATGTCATTTTTTCTTTGGAGGAAGCTTGTTTTGTGTCAGCACAAACATAAAGAGTATCATTTTAGAAGGCAGACTAAAAAAATTGATTAATACACTTGCCAAATGGTAATAACATTTTCTTATTTGTGGAACAGACTTTGCCAGAATGCAAAAAAGAGCATCCATAGAAAAGCAAGAAACACATTGAACAAACAAAATGTTTTCCGCTATGGAGCTCACTGCTACAGGATAGTATCCACGTGAACTATTTAATGTACACATGCACACATTAAACCCTAAATAATCAGAGCAAGTAAAAGTTTTTTTTTCACTTTTGTCTGTTATGGTAATCTTCACGATTCCTGATTTGGGAGCATGTCAGTCAATAATTTTCTAGTGTAGAAACCTTTCTCTTTGCCTTTATGTTTTAAGAATCAAAAAATGGGGCAATGGTCAAATAAGACTAGTGATCTGATGCAAAAAGACATCTGTATTCCTACGTCAGAAGTAGGAAATTCCCTTACAGGGAAGACCAAACCTTCGAAGGCAAATCTACCGTGGATATTAATCCACTCAGTGAACCTGAGATATGCTTGCTTACTTAGATAATTTGACCTTCAAATTTCATATTTAGATTACTTTGCTTTCAGGCCAGTGTGTAGGAGTATTGAATGCATAAAGCTGAAGAGATGACTGAGGCAGGTATCTTGGGTTTTTTAATTAATCAACATTTTAATCTAAATATTATGCATAGACGTACATCAGAGGAATTCCAGGACACTCCTCTTCACAAAGCAAGCCCTGTGTCTTTTATGGAGATGAGCCAACATGTGTTTTTGTCCTAATGAAATTGTTTTTGTCAGCTCACTAACTGATGAATAATTTAGGCCTCGAAGAACACAAGTCAAGTGATTTCTGTGAACTGATTCAGAAAAGGGGAAACAACCACCCCTTCAGAGACTGACCCTAACCAGGTGTGGGTGCAAGGGGAAGCCATTTCAAAGACAGAGGCTGACATGTCTTTAAATGACGGGTCAGTGGGTTTTGAATCAACACAGGAATTGTGTGGCATGCGGATTTTGAAACATCAGTTGGCTGGGTTTAAGGTTTTACATGTGTTATTTCTATCTTCCCTTGCATCCTCCTTTCTCGCAGAATGCCATTTATTAGAAGACTTCCAGTAAGAGAACAGATGACTTTGTTTCATCAGCTTGAACTTGCACGCAGTTCTTTTCTTTCATAATAGCCTTTGATTCTGTTCCATTTATTTATTCCTCCACAGGCAGAATCCATCGACATCAGCATAAGCATATGTGCCTTGTGTGCTGTCCTGACACAACCTTTTCATGTAGCTTTCTAAATTATAGTGGGGGCTTATGGAAAAGCGTTGAGATCTGCAAAAATTTTCCGATGTCAAAAGAGTTCAGAACCAAGCTCAGAATCTACTCAGTTCCTACTGAATTCTGTTTGAAGCCGCTAAATACTTTTGCTCTTCTGTGAGTAACACAATTTCAGGTGGATAAATACATATACACACATAGTCAAATAAAATCTGCAAGAGTGAGTAGAAATGAAGAAATTTTCCCTGGAAATGCTGTGGATAAGCTGAGAAAGAATGATTGAAAAATCAGTTCTAAAATAGAGGCATCTGAACAGAAAGCTTAGAGCGTGGATTTGAATGCCTGGATTAGTAGGTGGGTATTTTCAGTCATTGTTGATGGATTTCACTTTAACAGTGACAATAAGAGAAGGGAACAATGTTCAGCACTTGTGGGATTGGTACCTAAATGTTCAAAGGTTCATTTAAGCATCTCGATGTCTCATTAATAGAGTCCTGTTGCATACATTATGATTCCCTGACCAAGTACAATATTCCTCTGAGGGGTCCTACTCTCCTGCTCTCTGTGTGAAGGTTCATCAGGCAAACTGCTCTCTTGAAACTCTTGAGAGGTTTGATAGAAATGGGAGAATAAAGGCCATGTTCAATGACTATTGAAAGTTACAGACCAAAAGTAGTGGGAGGTGAAGTGGGAGGATGAAGATATACTGACCTTACTAAGTATGCTGGATGACTTGTAACTGTGACACCTTCAGCAGCGAGGTCTGAAAATGAGCTCTGAAGTTATCTTATAAATGGAAGTGGCAGGGTCATTTCCCTTTTTTAATTTTATTTCAGTTTTAGGGCAAGAAATCATTCTCATGTTGCTGTTATGGAAATATCTACTTTCTATATGGAGCTATTACAGCTGCATGCTCAAAGTAGGTATTTAATCATCTGACCTTTTAAAACCAAACCCTGAAAATTGTACGGATTGGGAATCATGCACTAAAGAGAAAATCCTGGATATTGCCATCACTAGTGTCTGTCTTTGCTATTACAGTTTATCTTTAGAGAAAGAAATATGAGCCTGGTAATGGTCATGTAATGACTGGCTATGATTTTCACTGTGGTTCAAGATGGTGAAAATTACTCACTGATCTGGAATGATGTAAGACATTACTGTAAAATACACAGCAAGTAAGGTTTTATTCTTACCTGGAAGTAGGCAGGGAATTTTAAAAGCTTTTGATTTATTAAAATCAACAGTTTTTCTTGCTCTTTTGGCTGAGGTAGGGTAAATGTTTTACAGGAGCATAAAAGAATTGACTACTTTTTAGTAGCCAAAATTGTGTTCAATAGAAAAGAAGTATCATGATCAATTTATTGTTTGACAGAAGGAAGGAGTTGTCACAGAGACCCTTTTACACATCCTATAGCTCAACAATAAAAAATATAACCATCTAATTTGCAAAGTCAGATTGTTGACACATTGATCTTATTTCATAATCTTTAACAGACTGTTCCATATTTTGACTGTTATATTCCTGCACCTGCAGACACTTTTGCTCAAATAATTGCATTATTGCCACCCTACAACATCTGCATGTATTGCCAAACGCTAAATCAAAATCACAGCTTTTTTTTAATATTCTCTTTCCATGTTATCGTTGCATTTAATACTAACACTCATTTGAAAAGAAAATAAAACATGAAACTGCAAGGTTCAGCTACAATTTTATACTTAACACTGCAGTATTAATTGTGGTTTAGAATGTTGTACCAAGTGTAATGACTAGAAAGTTCTATTGTATAGCAGCTAATCGTGTAGATGTGATAACAAGTCTATTTCCTCTTGCATTCAATACACTTGTTTTTCCTTGATACTGCAGCAGAGAAAGCAATTAACAGACTATTATATTAATGGGCCACTATTAAACCTATGTGGTGCCAAATTAATATTTTAAGCAACTGCCTCGATACATTAGATTATTTATGAGAAAAGACAGTAAATGTTTGGGTTTTTTGAGAATTATTACAGTAATACTGAACTATAGCAAATGAATGCTGTTACCATGAGTACTAAACTAGATCAATGAATGGTAAAAGTGGATAATATCTTCTTTAAAACATTTTTCTTTCCCAAAGCTTCATTATAAACAGATGTTAGGATGACCTTCTGTCATGGTAGAAAAATACATGATGCCTAGCTGCACTCCTGAGTATTGAGAACAACTGGCTCCTGAATTGGTGACAGCATTATCTTAATAGCAATTGCTGTTTTCTAGTTTGCTTCAGTGAGGTGTTCCAAAACCTGGGAAACTTTGCCACAGGATATAGGTTGTTTGAAGTGCTCACCTGTCACAACAGGAGAGTTAAGAATCTGTGTAGATGCACAGTGGGGGTCTGGCTTAAATTCTGCCTGGGGTGAAACTTTCTGGTAGGCTTGATGACCATGTTCTCATCACAGAAAACATTCAAACTGAAAATAATTTTACTTTTTTCTCTAAGATCAGGGTGGAGCCCCACTTGTCCTATTTCCATGTCAGTTATAAACCCAGCAAAGTTAGGAATTAATATTTTCTCCACAAGCCTTAGGGGCGTGCAGGATGCTAATCTTTCCAGAGCTGGTATGGTTATGAGCCCTTACACACATGCACCCCCTCTGCCTGTCACAGCAGCAATGCCAGCTCTTGGTTTGCGGTCTAGTATTGAGTGTCCCCCCAGGAACCAGCCTGAACGTGAACTAATGTTAAAGAGGTGGGTCAGCGGTTTGCAGCTCCAAAGAACATCCTTTAATTTATGGGTGGGGTGTGGGAGGACATGAATTTCAAAATTTGAGACAGAACTTAGCTGAAAGTGTCTTAAAACTTATGCAAATACTGTTTTCATTAACTTTATAAGCTGTTTGTCGTGACCATGACTAATAAATTACTTTATTCAGTTTAATAAATCCTGGGATTCATTTTCCTATTTAGAACCAATACATTTTCTAGAAACTACTCTTAACAGAATGATTTGACAGTGTTCAGATAAATAAAAAATATAAATCTTGCTCCTCATGGCAATTAGTTGAGCAAGGCACTGCAACATCCTTTTCTTCACAGAATATGATATACTTCTAAGTATCTTGCTATGGAAATGTATTTTCCACTATTTTCCCTGATAAAATATAAAATACCATAACCTGAGTAATATTTCGTGGGGGTTTTTTGTGTGTTCCCCCCCCCCCAAGTGCTCAGCTCTGACAAGCCTATAGCAGCATGAATTAAAAACGGTGGTTTTTCAAGGGGTCAGTAGACTGAAATCTTCATTTTAAATAATTATGGAATTTCTCAAATTAAGCTGGTTTCAGCACTAGAAATACCAATCAGTGACCTATCCTAATCTTCTCTCCCCTTTTCAGTAGGCTTTTTCCCTCTTCTGTCAAAAGGTGTCATCTATTCCTTTTCTCTGGTCTCACAGACATGCTTGGAATGTTGCCTGGCTATGGGTAATGCTGCTAACAAGTCATTGCATTAAAGCTGTGAATTCACAACATATTTGGGAAAAAAATCTGGGTTAAAAAAAGGATAAAATCTGATCCACACAGTCCTTCTTTATTGTAGATAATCAATAAGTAATTCCACTACCACTGCAGGTCTGCATAATTTGATGTACACAAAGCACTGTTTGTTTTTTCTTTATGTAGAAATGTTTCTACATAGGTCCAGTCCTAGTGATGTCAGCACAAAGGAAGATTGAGAGGACATAGTAGTGTCTGATAAATAAAATACATCTTTGAGCAACTGCTGTAGTGGAAAGGATTAGTAATTCAGAAGATGGTATTTCAGGCTTTAAGAAGGATAAAGAATAACATAACAAGGAAATATTTTATCTCCTTGGCATAGTTGACAATCTGGAGAATCACCACAGAAGATCAAACATGAAAATAATTGGCCTTCCAGAGTATGCTGAAGGGTCTGACTTTATAAAATGCATTCACTCTTTTCTTAAAGATTTGTCTGCAAGACACGCTTCATATTTTTCAAGTTACAGGAAAAACTCACCAACCCTGTAAATTGTAAGAATGCAAGATCACTTCATGAAAAATGCTTTAGTTATTGAGATGGGATATAAGGAATAAAAATAGCCTCTGGGTGAAGGGAAATTGTATGAGGAAAAATATGGGGACGAGCCTAAAAATCATCTTGGAATGTCTAGGGGGTAAAATATCCTTAGGTCCATAAAAGCTCTGGCACACCTGGTAACACCTGCCCACATTGCTAACGGATTATGATGGTCTGGGGCTTTTTTTCATTTACCAGAAATACAAATGAACTGAAAGCTAACTAAGGAATTATTATCTAAAGCTGGATTTACCCCCTTTTTAAACTCTATGGAAGAATTCTGTGAATATGAAAAACAGAGGATCCCCTCAGGGAGTTTATTCTGGAGTTTTTTGCTTTATATCTATTTTTCAGAACAGATTATACAATACTGTGTTGTATTAAAGCAATAACACCTATTTCTGTAACTTTAACCTCCATAAAGATCAGTAGCCATTTAACTGTTTGATGAGTGTCTTTCTAAGAAATAAAAGTAGTAGCTTTTCTTGTACTCCAAAGGTCACGAGGGGAGGGGTCTTGAATTTTTGAATTAATGAGAAATAATCTGCATTCTGATGTTTTATAGCAGGTAGGGCTGGGAGTCAATGTAGCAAATAGCACAGGCACAATTCTCATAAGTATGAAATTTTGCATGAACAGAATGTCCTCATTAGCATTTGGACCATCTAGCTTACAGATGCTAATCCTAAAATATCTTTCACAGAGTTTGCCTCATTTATGAGTTCTGGTAAACAGTAAATCCAATGAATTTGTTGTGTTTATACAGTGGAGGTTTTTAGATTCAGTATATCCAATTACCAAAGAGAATGCAGTGGGGAAAGCATTCTATTAAAAGAAATAAAAGACTGTTATATTATCTTATTTCATGTCTTGCCACCATCTGTAATATCACAGGATTCCATGCAAAGAAACCCTTCCCAAATCACATTAGCAGCTTGGCTTATCCATGTCTCTCTGCTCAGAAAGCCAAGAACCAAGAATGTCTCTGATGAAGCTGCCTTATGTCTAATTAACTGTGGATAAAAAATGAATTTCTAATATTGACAGTTCTATACAAACTTGAGGAAAATTGGCAAGAGTGTTCAGATCATCTCAACAGAAATAAAGAAAGGAATATGTGGGATAAGATGGTCACTTAGCCAGTGAGTAGCCAGACTGGAAGGCTGTATGAAAATTGACATTTTGAATTACAGCCAGGAAGAAAAAATGGAAGACTGTGTGGGTAGCAAATATATGATCTTTGCACCAGATGCTCTTTGGAAAGCATGTGTCTACATTGCCTTTTAGCTGAAAGGCTTCAGTATTATTTTATTTTTTTTTTGTGTGTTAGATTTTAGGTGGCAGGATGCAGCAAACTGGGAGAAATTTTTAGTCAGATTTAGTTTTGCGGCTGTAATATGACTTTTCTCCAACAGCAACAATGCTCAGAGATGTGACTGGATGGCAGATACCACCATGTCAGGTATTTACAACTAGGATGGGCCAAACAAATTAAACATAACTGGGTAGTCTATCACACCTCTACCTTGCAGTCTCTGGAATAGCTGGAAAGTGGGGTATATGGGGTATTGCAAAAAGAGAACAGGCCAAGTCAGATGGAAATATAGTTTATGATGTAGGATTTTCTTTTCATGCGTAACAATCATGTCGTTGCGGTAAGAAACCCCAACACAACACCTTTCTACTTTTATTGACTTTGGGATTAAAAAATCCTTCTCTTTTGCTCATTTATAGCCTCACTTTTCATCTAGAATACAATAATTTTGAAACCACAGTTCCGTTCTGTGGTATTTTTATGAAACTGGAATGCTGTGTTGTTCTTTATTCTGACAGGTAATCTTTCAGGCAATAAATTGTTGTTCTCTTTCAGCCTGGGTGCCATTCTCTCATGAGATCTCACATAATGACTAATTTAGTAAGAGAGTACTTAGAATGTTTCTCACCTTGAAACTGGTAGTCTAAAAAGGAATCTCTTATTTGTTTTCTCCTCCATTGATCATCCTGTAGTATTTCCATTTTGTAGCAACAGTTATTCCACTTTGATTATTTTGACAGCATACAAATATTTTCTGCTTGAATTGAACTAAGGCGGTTGCCAATGCAAAGGTTTGGGATATATTTTATTCTGTTTTTTATATCACAAAGTAATCTTCTACTCCCTGCATAATTCTGTACAGTAAGTGAGCAAGATAACAATCCATGTCAGGAACTTTATCGAATTGTGGTTTAAGTGTATCAAGGATATTTTTTCAATTCAAAATTCTGTAATGGTTGAAGTTCTGTTACACTATTTCCATGCTACATTGTGATTTCTGTTCATGAATACATTTAATTTTTTTTCTCTCCCCTCCCTTGTGAAAACCCTGTGCAGGTTTTTATTGGGATAAAGTTGATTATTTCTCTAGTAGTTGGTATGGGACTATGGTTTTGATCTGTTCTGGAAACAGTGCTGGGAAGCCAGGGATGTTTTCATTATTGCTGAGCAGCCCTAACGTGGAGCCAAGGCCGTTTTGGCTCCTCACCCCTCACACCAGTGAGAGGCTGGGGATGCACAAGGAGCTGGGAGGGGACACAGATGGGACAGCTGATCCCGACTGGCACAAGGGGTATCTCGGCCACAGGGCATCATGCTCAGCATATTAAATCTGGGGAGAAGGAGGAAGTGGGGGACATTTGGAGTGATGGTGCTTGTCTTCCCAAGTCACTGTTCTGTGTGATGGGGCCCTGCTGTCCTGGGGATGGTTGAACACCTGCCTGCCCTTGGGAAGTGGGGAATGAATTCATGGGTTTGCTTTACCCATTAAACTGCCTTTATCTCAAACCATGAATTTTCTCACTTTTACCCCCAGTAAGGGAGGATTGAGTGAGGGGCTGTGTGGGGCTCACTTACCAGCTGGGGCCGAACCACGACAGACCCTCACACCTCGAACACTAATGCTCCGTCATATCTGAGGCAAGATTTTTGATGCAGTTTGTTATTTCTGCTATTATAAGGCAGCTACTCTTCCAATGTACAAATTTCTGCAGAGATATTCTTCTTTATTGCAGTAATTAGTCGAGAAATAGTAAACCCTCAGAGGGGGAAAGACCTTGGAACAGTTCAAGGAGACGAGTGCCAAGTGAAGACTTGGGAAGAAAAGAGGGAGGAATGGGTGGGCAAGGCGTGATAACATGTTGGATGGGCACTGGAGGGGGAGGGAGAAAGAAATAGTGTTTCATTACAAAGACAGCATATCTGGGAGATCAAACCTCTAGGACTGTTCCTGTATTATTAAAATCAGACTTATAAAAAATGTGAGGGGGGAAAGTGCTGAAAAAAAAAAGGCCCATTGCAGTTCGTTAGAAAATGCTTTACCAAAGTCTGGGCATTCCAGTCTGTTTAGCACCTTTATTGAACATTTCCTGAATTGCAGAAGTCTGAATAATTGGCTAAAAGCATTAATGAGTTCATGGGGAACTCTCAAATATGAAAGATGAAAATGAAGCTCAAGAAAACCTGTTTCTGAGACTTTACTCGTGAAAGTAACCCTGCTTCTGTGAAGTCCCTCAGGCTTCGCAAACTGTCAGGGCCTGAGGAACGACCTCTTAGTCTTTCTCATAGAAACTCCATACAATAGATTTTAAACGAAGTGGATTCTGTCATGAAAGCAAAGTTTGGAGAACATTAGAAAAGGGTTTACAATATGCACACCTTTGCTGACGCAGCTCCAAAAGCATCTCCTATGCCACCTCTCAGCCCGTTGCAGGATATTGGAGATTGCAGGGGTTATGGGTGGCCTTTTTAGGCAGTATGTCCCACATTGCTGGGATAGCAAGTCCACGGCTAGGATTCCTCTGTGTGTTCCTGTCCACAGAGCATATGAATCCCTAAGTAAGAATTGTAATAGGAAGGGCTAGAAAATCAATTTGTGGCTAGGAAGGCCGAGTTTCTGTGGTAGAGGGGAGCTTTGGGGATAGAATTCCTCTTGTGCTTCCCTCTGGCAAGCTGAAGCACGAGCGTGGTTAGCGGAGATGGAGTGGGAGCCACAGCATGTGGGCCAGGGATTGAAATCAGAACACTGACTTTGCTAAGTGAGCCATAGGAGGGCTGGAATACGGAGCCACACTTCAGGAGGTGACTAATGTGTTTTTCCTCTGAATCTGACAGGATTGACTGTTCTGTCCTCTTGCTGTTTTGGTCGCTTTAAAAATTAACAACTATGAATAGAAATAGATGAAAGACTGTAGCAAGCAGTTTCCTAGTTTCAAATGGGCAGATTCATGGATATGTTTTTATTTCTTTGAAACTGAGGAAATATTGCTGATTCCCTTTAGACGTAAATTTCTTTAAGTTATATTTGTGGACCAAAAGGGGGCTTTTATTTCTATTTAGGCTCCCAGATAATGTTTACTCTGTGCATAGATGTCAAAATAAATTTTGTGAAAAATTAAGTCTGTGGGGATCAGAACCTGGCTTTATTTGATCACTGAATGATAGATGACCTGGCAAACATGTAGTAGAGAGGTCTAGAGGAGCTCATGGAGACATAAAACTGCTGTGAAAATAAGATGTTCTGGAGATTCGGTGTAATATCAGAACCATGCTTTTTGCCAGTGGTTTATGAGGATCCTGGAGATCTTTCATTACATGCTCTTGTAATCTAGTAATCAATAGAATAGATCCAAATTGGATCCTGAGGAAGTTATTTCACTTCTTTTGTGTCCTTTAAAGGCCGAGGGGAGAACATTATCTTAATCTTTTTTCTCTTGTGCATTATCTTCCAGGGTTTCCTATTCAAAATATGGTGCTTTTAAAGTGTTTGTCTCCCCGTAGAGGCCATTATTTTTTTAATTATGATATGAACATAGTTAAAAATTACATGTAATTTGATAGAATTCCTAACATATTTCTATCTGTAACAACACACAAGACAGAGTTGCTCTGGAGAAAGAAGACAGGAGTGTTTGTTTTCTCTTTACGTTTGCATATAAAGTCTTTATTGACAGAGTTTGGGGTTATTAATTCAAATGTTTGTATTCAGCAGCTTGCTTTCTGAGTCTCCGCAATGATGCACTGTGAATTGCAATGAAGGAATTGCTAAACTGAATGAATCTTTGGGTCATAAGTACAAAAATAATGATCTTTTTAGGTCATTACACACACTACTCAAATTGCAGAATATGAGTCAATACAAGTGAGAAAGTCAGTGCTCTTGTTCCTTGAGCCACTGTCTTGGGTTTCTCAGTGAACAGAACCGGTAGAGACCCAGACCATGATTTTTGGCATTCCTTAAATCTGACGTGAACTCAGTCCTGTCTTGCCGATTGCCACGGCTACCTGATCTCCCTGACTCCTCTGTGCTCACACCAGCTCTTCTGTGGCCACGTGGGGAGCTGCTCCAGTCCTCCCAGGGGATGGGGACAGGATGCTTGTTTGGATCTCTGGGAGGGTGCTCCTCTTCAGCAGCATTCTGGGCTGATGCCAGATTAAAGTGGATATGTAACCATGGCTTCATGTTTTTAGGGCCGAGGATCTGTAACTCAATTGCCAAATAAGCCATTTCACAGTTCATTTTGCTGTGTTCATTTGCAAACATAAGAAAAATCTTCAGCCCAGTGAAATTTCCTGTTTTAATCAGGTTTCCATGCAGCTGTACTCCTGAATGCATCTCTGTAGTAAGGAGTTTGTACACCAAAATCAGCTATATTGACCATGGTAAGGCTGTGAAAACAGCTATTTACTGTTTAAATGTTTTGTTGTTGTCGTTGTTTGGGGTTTTTGGGTTTGGTTTTTCTTGCAGATATTTGCAAATCTTTCTTCAATTCCATTGGTGGGCGAGGTGAAAAAATTTTTTTGCCTGCTCAGCTGCTAAGCTCCAGCTCCTCTGTTTGTCCTGCAAAGTTATTTAAATTATTCATAGCATCACAGATCTGAAAATCAGAAGGGACCATAATAATACTGTAGTCTGACCTTCTGCATGACACAGGCCAAAATTTCCCCAAGTAGTTCCAGTATTGTCCCTATAACAAATGCAGCGTAGGAAGATATTCTGATTCTGTTTGCACTTGTATTTTCAGTATTTGAAGAGCATATCTAAAGTCAAAGTGTGCTGGATAAATGGTTTCCTGCCTCATCCTTTTAAACTGCGGACTATACATCTGGAATTTTTTTAGTTCTGTTTGGTTTTCATGTGTTGTTCTTGTCATACACCGTGTCTTTGAACAGTAAGGACAGATGCACATGATTTCAGGTTCCTTGTTTCCATCAGAATTGAAAAATTGGTAGCTATATTATACATTTGTAGGTCTGAGACTACTTATTTTGTCACTCAGAAACACAGAGTTGCTAAAATAGTGCTTAGCCTGGAAAAAACTATGCTCATGCTCAGTTTTACCTCTGACTCTGAGTGTCAGGCTGACACCACAGGATTCTACTCCAAGACTGACTCAAAGGAAGAACTTACAGTCTCAGCTGTTGTCTCAGAAGTCAATAACTTGCCTATAACTTAATTTCCTCAGTGATTAGAAATAAACATGAACTTTTGGCTAATCTAGTTGTGTCTGAGTGTCTTGGTTTGTAAGGGCTATAGTAATCTGACATTGCTTTTATCAGTGATTTAAATCATGTGCAATTATCTGGTTTTCAGAAAAAAAATTAAGCTGATTTTTATGGAACTACAATCTTTTACATTGACCTGCTTTGGTCTTTCTTAATGAGAAATCATAACTTGTGCTGATAATGCTACTTGGTGTATGTGTGTGCTAGAAATGGGGCAGGGATTTAGTGGGAGACTAGAAAACACACTTTTAGTTGTTTACATGATGTCATAGTTTGGAAGACATTTTGGTGTCATTGAAACTGGCATAGAAATTCAGTGTCTTATCTGCAAACTGGATTATAATTCATTGGAGACAAAAATTCAGAAGACAGGTCTTAACATCAGTCAGGCAGCAGCCACTGAAATGGCAAAGCAGCCCATCATGAATTCTGAGTGCTGCCTGTCACAGGATATCAGAGGGACAGCAATAAATAAGTACTGCATTAAGCTAAAAGAAACTGAGAGGGCAAAGCACATTGCAAAGATGAAATATGCCCACATGTCAAATATTTTAGAGAATGACAATTAAGATAACAACGGCAACTGTAATGCATCTTAGGTATATTATGAGCTTTGGACTGTAAGGTGAAATCATGCAGAAGAGTATAGTAGAACTGACTTATTTCTCTTCTGGATATAACTTCTTTGCAAAGATTTGTGGTAATACTGTTTTTCTGGTTGTTTGTGGTTAAGTCTCATTTACTTGATCTCCTTTTTTAGTTTCTCCCCTCCTCTTTCGGGTATGTTAACTCTTTAATTAAATGGTATTTTATTTTTTTATATTATGTTATGTTATTTTTTTCCTGAATGTGAATTCAGCCTCTTTGTTTCAAAAGGAAAAAACGGATTCAGTAATGCAGAACACAAGTATTGATGCCACTGATGAATCAGGTAATTAAAACTGCAAGTAGTACAAAACATAATCTCAACCTGTCTATTAATCTGAATTAGTGTGTGAGAGAGAAATCTCATTTACTTGAAAGGCAACAGAATTATTAGTGAAATTTTGGAAGAATTTCTCATGAGGTCAAAACTGTTCAGTATTTTCTTTGGAAAACTGCAGCACAAGGTATGAAGTTTTAAAGCTGCTGTGAGCACGAAGTTGGAAATCGTGTAGAGGAAGATCCATTGTTTTGTAAAAAGTCCTGTTTAACTTAGGAGAACGGAGGGATGTATTATATAAAATGCAGCAATGCATGAGCATCATGTACATGGGAAGCTCGTGGCTGTTTCTTCTGGAGGAGGCTTTTCAATTGTCAGTGGTTCAGTAGATCAACGAGAAAACGTTGATGACAGAATGACCACAGTTGTCAGTAGGGCATATTTGTTGGAACACTGCACATAATTTTGGCATTTCTAAGGCAGGTGTTTCCAGGTGAAATAGGAATGTATAGATATTGTTGCTTAAGAGCCTGCTAAGATTTCAATATTCAAGTTATACAGCTTCAGAAAAGAACTAGTTTTGGAATGGGTCCAGAGAAGAGCTGGACTGAGGAGAGTAGAAAAGAGGAGCCTGAAAGAGGAAACCTGTAGTAGGACAGACGGGGATCATACATCCTGCATTGGATGGATGAAGCCTGATAGAAGGGCTGTATGTTTTTGAGACTGGTTAGATGTCCAGAAATTCCAGGAACATTTGGGATCAACATGTGTAAGTAAAATGTAAAATTTCAAAAGAAGTCTGCTACGTTTTGATCCATCTGCGTGAAATGAGGGGTTGCTGATTTGTGCCAGACAGTATATTTACATACCCTAAGGGAAATTCTGGACAGGAATGGGACAATCCTGCTTTTCCCCAAAGCAACCTTTGCTGATCTTACCAGTGGAGTTGGTTTGTTTTTTTTTTAAGGTTTTTTTTCCCCTCACTTTTTATCAAAGTACCTACAAACTGTGCAAGAACAAATTATAGCTTGATATTACCTCCAAGAAGAAAAATATAAAAAAAGAAACCTGATATGAATGAAAAATGGATCTTTTCAAGTGGACCTTTGTATTACACCCCAGGGTTATCTTTCTTTATCATCAAAGAAAAAAAAAAAGAAAAAAATCCACTTTCTTCTTTTATTTTCTCTATCAGTGGGATATCAAATTATAGATCTATTTGGGAAAAATATCAGAGCATCCAATTTTAACAAGCTTCAAGACTTATACTATTTTTTTTTTTGGTGATATATGTTAATACATTTTGGCATTTCATTAGTAAATTAGTCACTATTCAGTCGACTGACAAGAGTTATATTCTTTGTTGTAAATACTGTGTGTTCATTATATAACCCATGCCTCCAGTAGCCTGCACCTCAGAAATACCTGGGGCTTGAAGATGAGTTCACTGACAAGCCATGCCAGGTTGCAATGAGAAGCAAGTAACAGAAAACTGGGCTAAGTTTGTCTTTATAGACCATACAGAAGCATTTTATATGCTGCTAACTGACATATCACTTCTGAAACTCTCTCAAAATATAGTACTTTATCTCAGCATATAGCATGGAATTTCATTCATCACAATTTGCTGCAAATGCAGTCATGTAATCATACACAATGTTTCAAATAATATTTTTTTGAGCACTGTTGATGTAAAATGAAACCCATGGATAGTTAAGCTTTTGTGTTCAACTTAAACTTTTGAAGCTCATCATCACTGTAGAAAGGAATGAGTCAAGGTTCAGTCTGAGCAAATTGTATTGTCACCTATGCATAGTGTGACAACTGTCCCCAATCCCTTTAATGCTGTTTCATTGTTTGCAGTAATTTTTATGGGTTTTTTTTAAGTTATTTTAAATGATGTATTTTGTTGAGGTAGAGCTGAAATTCAACTGATTTGTGTGAAAATTTGTAGCAACTTATTTATGAGGGCATTGTGTTTTCATCGGTGAAGATTCTGTGCCATAGCTTTAAAGGCTACTCTCTTAAAGAAGCTCACTTAAGAGGGAAGAGTTCTCGTTCATATTTTAAAAGCCTTTATTGGAAACAATTCTATAAAGCATAGAAAACAAGATGTATCTTCAGAATAACAGTGCTCAACTTTGCACATCCACATAATCTGTTATTTATATGCATTTAAAACAGTAATTTTAGTCAGTAAATATTAAAATACAAACCAGTTTGGATATGATATTCATCTCAGTTTAATGCAATTTCTATTGATGACTTGATTGCTACACTCTAAAAATATATCCATGGGTATGACTTTGCATAATCTGGTGATTAGTAGTATATTTTCCTTTTTTAATGTGGCAAAATTCTTTACAGTCTTAAGTCAGTATCAGAATTTATAGAGCCTAAACTAAATGCTTATTATATCAGCCCATAGATGCAGTGCTGCATTAGGGCACAAGATGCTCCTAAGTAGGCTTTTAATGAAAAAAATGAATTCTTATGATAGCACCTTCATGACTAAATTTAATGAATATTTTTTTATCTCAAACACATCTACAAATATTTGACTGTGTATTAAAGTAATACTTATAGGACATCTGTATTGCATTCTTACCTCTGGATAAAATGCACCACTACCAGAGGCTACTGAGATTTGTTTCCTCCTGAAAAGGACAAAACATCAAATTTGGGACATAATCTGAACGTTTATGAATTGATGTGCTATAATGGAGTACATTCTCCAGAAAACTTGTCCACTGAGAGCATTCCTTGCTTTTCTCTTTATCTGTTTTTTTCCCTGTTGTCGACACTCTTAAAGACTTCTTAAAGTGTTGCCTTCTTACATTTCACCCAATATATTTCCTTGTTACAGTAGATCTTATTTACCATATCTTATTAGCTCAGTCATGATATATGCTGTGATAGCTCTTATCTTATTTACTTTGGTTTTAAGAGCTAAAAGTAAAATTTTGTTTGTTTTGGTTTCAAATATAGTACAAAAGTTAGCATCCTGCTATCTCGTTCCATAATGTAATTTGTGTGAAACTTGCTTGTTGAGCCTCTAGAGAATTTGGCATCTTCATTTACCAAGTCATTTTTCTTGATGGCAACTGCACTGCTCTTTCTCACTGTGGCTGTACAGAAGACTAGAGCTTACCTGTTAAATCTGTTCCTGTTGCTTCCTTCCTTCCCTAGTGAAATTGGAATAACGACTACCACACATCGTTGACACATGATTTCCAATTATGCCTCCTGTGACCTTTATTCTTTCTACTTCTACCAGTGGACCAGTGTCTCTCAGAGCAAACCAGAATCTGTTATTTTAAATGAAGCCTTATTTTTTTTGGTTAAAGGAGAGATATTTGTGTTGAAAACCAATTCCTTTAGCCAAGTAAAGCTAATGACAGGGGACATAAGGAAGTCACCTTTTAGCAAGCTAATGGTTGAGTGTTTACCCCCATTTCAGTTCCTATTTATATCTCACTCTCCTTGGCTTTGGGCATTTTGCCTGACCTCCCTCTGCTGCAGTCTCTGATGTGTGACAAGGGAAACACACAGTACCTGCCAGCCTCTTCCTGGGCTTGTGTAAGCCTTCTACCCAATTAGGTCAGAATTGGACTCGGGACTGGGAGAGCCACTGAATTCAGACATTATTCAAATATTTACAGAAACAGCTTTACGCTATCTCAGTATCTCCAAACAGATCAAAACAAGTTGTTTTTTGTTTGCTTCTGCCTTCATCTGCGCTGCAGGTTGACAACTTCACTGCAAATGTTAGAGGTGCATTGTTTCATGTAAACTCATAAATGCCTCGCTGGTTTTTAACACTCACGAGCTCCCCAGCCAACAAAGCATAGACAGAGAGTATTGACACAGGGGGAAACCAGCAGTCCCTCTCACACACCTTGCACAGTGAGTGGCAGGAGTTCCAAGCCTGTAGTGTAGGTGCTCTGAATAACCCTTTACTCTGGATCATTCCTCCAATGACTATAGAGGAATTTTGACTCCCAGGCACCAAAATTCACAGACAAAAGTTGGCCCCTCCCTCTCCATGTCTTGGTTTGTAATTTTGCTGAACTTTACTAAACTATTTAGAAAAATTATATGTGGGATGTCAATGCTTTACCAGATGCACATAATAAGAGGAAACTGCCCATGTTTAAAATGATTCATCAAGCTGAGATTGAATCATTCCAATTCCAGGGATCCCCAGAAAAAAAGCTTTTGGGTCAGAAATATGCTGAGAACGAGCTGTGTTTAATGAACATTAGTCATTATATACCTCCTTCTGTTTGTGCCTGGTGTCTCTCTGCTGCCCACTGTCCTTCTGCTGGCCTGCCCGGTGGATACTCTTTAACTTTATCTGGCAGTTTCGCTTTTCTTCCTGTTCTGTGAGCAATTTGTTAAAGATCTTCAACAGCCACGACACACTCAGTACATTTAGTTTTATCAGTTCAGAAGGATGAGCAATTTCTAGAGCGCTAGTAAATGCCTCTTTTTTTCTTTCCCTTTTTTTTTTTTCATTAGTAGTCTTCCAGATGCATTGAATAACATTCAAAACAAGGCTTGTCTCCACTTAACAAAGTTAAATTCATTGAAGCACTTCCTGTTATTAGGAGAAATAAAATTGCTGAAACTGAGCTAGATGCTTGATATCATTGACAGGATAAAATCCTAGTTCCTTGTTGCAAATATTTATTAGCCAAGGTTTTAATCTTTTATACTTCAAAAATTGCTTGTTTGCTCTAAGTAGCAACATAACTGTTATTATTAATAATGACGTAATAACTAAAGTTGCAGTCTTGATGTGCCTTTTTTATTTTTAGTAAATGTAAAGGAAAAGTTCAAGAGAAATGCTGTTTCTTGCAAAAATGTTTACAAAGGCTGAACAAAAATGTTGCTGAATGTATTTCACTGTATGGGTTCTTTATCCCACAGACTTGGTAGTTTGTAAGACTAGTATTTCCATTATTTAATAAAAATGTGTGTCCTGCAACACGTGTAACCCAATACTGTTTTTCTGTGCCTGAGGGACCTTTTGAAAGCTTCAATACTTTGATTATGTTTTTTCTGAACTTTCTGACTGCTGTTAAAAAATTTTAGCCTTCACTAGGAATCGTTTTTCGTAAGAACTTTTCAAATAGCAAAGTAGAAATGTTCTTTGTTGCAAAGAATTGTGTCTCAAAGAGAGGAAAATGCAATTAGACTGTTTTTGGCTCTGGAGTTAATTGGAGGTCTCTCTTGTGTATCCCAGCATCTGTGGAGATCTACCTTTTCAAGTAGAGATATGTTTGGGTTTATATCTATACTGCCTTTTCCAACCTGTGTCATTTTGTGGTTGGACTCAATGATCTTAAGCTCTTTCCTAACCTAAATAATTCTATGATTCTGTGACCTAATGAGGCTAATTAAAGTTGCTGGGTTTCATTATAATAAGCATTATGTATCTATGGCAACAAAACGAAATACGTATTTTCCTGAAGAAAAGGAGAGAGAAAATCCAGATTGAATTGTCCTTTTCTGTGTACAGATTCAAGAGCAGAGGAGTGTGGTTAAGGAACTGATTTGTAAGTCCTTGGTTCTGCCCTGTCAGTTCTCTGCATAAGCCACAATTGCCAAAGAAGAGAGGCACATGTGGAGAACAGACTGTGGAACTGTCATTGAATGAAAATTCATCAGAGCGTTTCTTAAGTTATCTTAGTTCATCAAAATGGGGATTCTTCCCCACTTGCACAGCATTGCCATAATGAAATGATGTGTCACTGTAGATAATACCAAAATACTGAGACATTTTCTGTGGTTTAGTCCCTTTTTGTTATCACAATTACTTTTAAATGCAGCTTGTCATTTGAACATCTGAATAAGTGCCATCAGAAACCTAAATATAATGACTTGTTATGCAGTTAAAGGCCACAAAAGTGCACTTGTCATCACTTTTGACCTGCAAATTATGTCTGTTAAGAGGGCAGCACTTTTTAGTGAGAGCTGAAGATCAAATCCAATCTGATCTTTGGTACAGTCATTTCTGCTTGCTGGGTTAAGACAGTGGGAATTGCCCTAAATCTGTTTTCACGAGGCAATTGTCCACAACCTTTGCCATGATAGGAACCTCACAAGTCTAGTTTACAACTGAAAACTACTTAGAGGAAGGAGTATTGGATGTCTGTGTTATCTTGTCTGTGTGCTCCCCAATGACGTAAGACTGACTGTGTCTCTGAGATGACAGCAGAGTTACTGAAGCTATTGAACAGTATTTTCATACCAGTAAAGTTCCAAAATGTGTGCTGGGAATAGTGCCTACACTATACCCTCCTCCTCTAAAGGGCTGGATTTACAGCACTTGCAATACAGATTCGTATATAAATGTTCAAATTCCATGCATTGAATGATTCATGGGTTTGTATTTTTATCCTTGATTATTTTTTCATTTGCCTTTCAGGTTTCTGAGCCACTCAGATGATGTTGCAAGGCTGCTTTTCCAGTGAACATTAAAGCCAGATCTTCACTCAAGAAAAGGGAGGTAAAAGTTGAGAGTATTTCCTGGGCCCCTGGTTGCCAGCCGTGGGCCTTTTTTAACCAAAATAACAAATAGCACAATGTCTGTTTAGAAGTTCTACATAGCACAGGATTGTCTAGCCCAGTTTGGTGCTGGGTGGAGAGCCCAACCTGACACTCAGTGAGCTGGCACTCCTGCCTGGCACAGAAGGGGGTCTGGCAGTGGAACCAGCAGCTGGAAGCACAGTGCTGGTGCTGGCTGTGCCAATTAGCACCTCACTGCTGCCCTTATCCTGCAGCCAACAGGGCTTGCAGGCATCTCTGCCCCAGTCTGCCCTGCCCTGTACGTGTATGACGAGAACTGCAGATCCCTAAGTCAGACGTGGGGACAAAGCAAATATCCCTTCTGAGAGTGGCAAATGTACTCATGGGGTTTGGTTGTCACTTGACTTGGTTCACAGAGGGTCAGTTTGGTAACATTTGTTTCTTCCCAGTTCTGTTTCCACTCCATGAAGTAATTTTATGCTCTCTCTGGATTAACTTCTTGAAAATGTGAGCTGCTGAGTTATATCACTCTGAGACAATTTTCCTTGGTGCATTTTATTAAAGAATGCTAATAATATTCCAGACTTCATGCATCCAATTCGCTAAAAATGCCTGGAAAGAGTAGGTGTATTACACTGTTGTCGACTGCATCTGGCTTGACTCAATTAGTCTGGAGATAAAATTATGTTAATGGGATGGGCTTGCACAGAAAGGACAGCCTGTGGGTGAAGACACAGGGTTTTAAATAGGTTAGTCTTCATTTAGTTTTTGCTCTCTGAAAAGTTTGAGTAACGAATTGTCCACATATTCTGTAAGAATACAAAAATGGTTGTCAAGTTCTAGAGGGAATATTGAAATGTAAAGCTGTAATTTATAGCTGAAAAGTTATAGAGAGACTCTAATGTTTGTGGGGGTTTTTTTTGTAAAAAATAACTGGATGTTATTTTTACCTCTGTTCCCCTCACATAAAAGTTCACTTTAGTTCCACGCTTTATCCCTTTCATCTTGCTATAAACACAGTCTTTCAGAAATCTAAATACTATTTCCCATCTCTCCAGATCTGTGAGTAAAGGGCTGAAATTTCATTTCCTGCTAGAGACTCACTTAATATTCACATTCTCTATTACCTTTAACTCTTTACTCTTCTCTACCAACCTCTGATTTTATTTACTTTTGTGGGGGATGGATTTGCCCTGCTTTTCACAGCTGTGGTCGTCACATAATATTTCCTTTCATCTGTAAGTTTCACGGTATTCTGCTCTTCCCTGAGTCCTGGTGAGAGCTTTACAATGTGACCAAGTATTTCATGTCCATATAAATGCTGACTCCGCCAACCAGAGGATAAACCCACACAGATTTCACAACTCAGCAACTTGTCTCCCTTTTGAGTGTGACATCCACGTTGAGAAGGTGAGTCTGTCTAAGCAGCAAAGGCAGGCTGTGAGGACAAGTAGTGGGGGGAAAGAAGATATCAGTGTGGGATTTGCGCAGAAACTAAATTCAGTTGGTGTTAGAATAATAATGAGGGAGAATAAACAGAGTTCAGTCCTGCTGAATTAGGCTGAATTGCCTCTTCTGAAGCGTGCCTGTTGCACACCACTGCTGAAATGCCATGTGTTACAGAACGGGAGTGTGTTGAGAGAAAGGTTAAGAGCAGAACACAGAGAAGTATCTGCGTTTTGCTTCACCTCCCTGCCTTGATCTCCCAGAAACACAACAGAGCTAACCCACACAGATGAAAAGCAGAAAGCTGCTTGCAAAGGTTAGGATTTGTTTTGTACTAGTCTAGGCAGAATCAGACGTGATGGTTAAAGAGGTATGAAAAGGCCTTCACTGTGGTAGAGTGTTGCATTGTCTGGGACTCCTGCCACCCTTGACACGGGAGGAAAAATTCTATCGTAAAATTCCCTTTGGTATGAGAGGAAAATTAACAGTTATTGGAAATATGCTTGAGTAAAATGTAATTTTTTTCTATGTTGTATCTTTCTTGCATTACTAATAGTTGCCAGGGAAACCAGCAGAACTCTAAATTCTTCTGCTAGATAGTCGGTTATGGTTATAAACAAGGTCATGTAAAACTGTGCCTGCAGATTATGAAAGTGCTGTGGGGACCTGCTGTGGGTTCTGCTCTGCGTCCTGGTGCCCATCTGCATACTCAGTTTCGATTAGAGAAAAATGTTTATCCGGGTCAATATTAAGTGGGGGGTTTTTTGTTGTTTGTTTGTTTGGGATTTTGTTGTTGTTGCTGGTTTTGGTTTTTCCTCAGTAAATAGAGCCCCCAAAATATTCCAGTTTACCTCAAGAGGAATTACTGTGCACCAAGTGTGAAGTCTGCCTCTCTGGACTGTCACATTGCTCTGGAGGCTTCTGTTAAATCCAGGAGCTGTCAGTCCTCTGTGCTTTCCCTGGGGAAACTGGATACCGTTCAGTGGCCTTTTAGTATGATAACAAAGTAAACTGCAGCTGTCTTTGTACACAGGGTGCAATCATCTTCCAGGAGGTTTGGCTTGGCTAACTGTTTGCCTTTCATCAACAGGACACTGTTTCTTATGTTTTACAGTGTCCGCTCCTGTCAGGCACAGCTCTGAACCTTGACACATCCATCACGAGGCTTTCAGGGAAAGAATGACAAAGTTTGTACATAAATCTTTTTAAGGAGCAAATGCTTATGAACTTTCTCTCGTGTTGAATTTACAGGTCTGACATTTATTACCTTACTGATTTCAGCTAAAGCCTATGAGGGAAATTGATTTAGGATGGAAACAGGTAATTATACCTTGATTAGAATCATTTTCAGCTTCAAAGGACCCTCATGTCCTTCTGCATTAAATAATTATCATAAAATCAATTTGTGTTTCACTGATTCCCTTTTTGCCTTTTCTGAAGGTGATATTCTTTGCAAAGGACATATTTTTCTTGGTGTTTTATTGCTTTTTCACTTCCATTCCTAATTTGCTTAAATGTTTTAGTCCCAAGCCCAAATACATTCAGGTCTTTAAGACAATCAAAGGTGATTGACTACTATGAATGTTTCTTCCAGAAAGTGCCACAGAGCGTACACCAGTTTTTGCTCTTTAAACCAGCTCTGTCTGGCTGTCAGAAATCCTACATACTTTACCCTTTACAGTTCGCTCCTGGATTTAATTTCCGTCCTTTTAGTGGTGGAGAAGACAAATCTGATGCTCAGAGGAGTAGCAGTTGCAACCTATCTGTGACTGCTTATGCTGCTCAGAGTGACTGAAGTGTGTGCAGATGTGTCCTGCTTCCTCACTGTTAGTTCTCCCAGGTATTGCTGGCAGCATATCCTGGCATTTGGGAAGCTCCGTTGTCCACACTCAACTCCATGCCCTTCAGCCTCAGGCAGCTGCTTTAAAAAGAGCTCTGTCTAGTCAGAAAAAGGTGATGTTGACACAGTCTGTGTGCCACATTTGGAGTTCTCAGCACAGGGAAGTCAAAAGAACTTCATGCAGGCATCAATGGGTTTTATTATTTAGAATGTAATGGTTGCATTTGAAATTTGCACATTTATTAGTACAATAAAATGATGAATTTTTAGCTGTATTTCTGTTGATGTCACTCATCAGTGTTATAACTCAGCGTTTCCCACTTGGGAAATATCTGTAAAAGGCAGGTTAAGTGTTGTTGCTTACTTATTACAGGATTGTGAAAAGTAGATTGAGAAGATTCCGGTGTGACTAAAAACTTTGGGGACAAGCTTGTGGGGACAAGCTGCAGTTCTCTGGTTCCCCAGTTGGGAGTATTGACATTCTCACATCAGCAAAGCAGCAGAAACTATTTCAGAGAATTGTCACTGGTAGAGGAAAACTTTTCACACGTCTGAAATCAAAGCACTCTGTCACAAAAAGTTAAAATGAAGACCTTGTGGAGCACAATACCCCTTTGTCTGGTCTTTTGATACTTTAATTTTCAGCTTTTTAATTTTTTTAAGAAATGTGCACTGAAGCTTTTGCCATCATGCATTTTGATTTTCAGCTTCATGTTCCTGTGAATGAACTAGTGCAATTTTGGGGTTTTTTTCCTTTGCATTTGGTTATGCAGGTAGATTACAGACTAAAAGTTACTGATTGTGATTAGGTGATTTCAAGTCTCAATATTGTTCTTATCAATCAGTTTTCTTTTCATCATCAGATGTTCACATATGTAGTCATTTTCTTCGGCATTGTTATTCTTTGATTATAAAAGCTCCTTGAGTAAGGCATTATATTAGGGAAGCACAGATTACTTCGAGGACTGACATTCTTTTTTTTTCTCTAGTTTGATTTTTTTAATGTCTCACTGTTTTCTTTATCAATAGTTGTGGCTAAGTGAGAACTACTGTGATAGCCCGGTAGCTAAGACATATGTTAATTAGCATGTTAATTTATTACTAAATACAGTTTATAAATACAAACATAAATCTCACAGAAAACACAGTAACTATTAATTATACAAACAATATACTTTGGCTTAGTTTTGGACCTCATCATCTCAACAGAACTATCAAATTAACAGATATTTTTCTACCAAGCATGTCTAAATGTCATGTAATTTGACAAAGAATGAAGACCAAAGGGTTTCACCTAAAATATAATTTTCCTTGTTATTTGAAAAGCAAAAACATAATCTTAATGATAAAGAAGCATATTTCCAAAATGAAAAGACATAATGGGTTAAGAAATCAGTATATTTCATTCTAGTAGAACCTCAGTCCTCTTTCAGGCTCAGAAAGAATCCAGACTCTTTCAAAACACAGAGTGGTTCTCCCATTCTTTGCCAGCACTGAGAGATGGTTTATGATAAATCTTGATGTACTCAAAAGTTTTTAATTAAAAAAAAAAATTAAAATCCATCTATCATTTTTTTGGTCAAAATTACCAGATTTTTATCCCTTGACTATGACATAGAATTTGTCAGGAGGAGTTGGTCTCTTGTGCAACTACTATATCAGAACACACTAAAGTGACATCTGCTGTCTGTCCTCTTGAGTGCTAAACGTCTTCATGATCTATTTTTTTTTTCATTTTTGTCTAGTGGTGTTGCAAATCTGGAATTATAATTCAAAATTCTTTGTCCAGTTGTCAGGGCTGCCTGATTTTAAAGGGCTGACACATCCTATTTATACCACTGCTGTGATATGCAGTATTCCACTGGACACTACAAAACAAAGTAAAAGAAGTATAAAACCATAAATAACAGTCCTCAAATTAGAAAATAATCAGGAGTTCCTTTAAGTACAAAACTTTGATCCCAACCTCTTTGTAGTTTATTTTTTCATACACATTCTAGTCCTTTGTCATCAACAAGGACTTGTGTCCAGCCCTTCCCGCCTGGAATACCTTGGGCCACCTGTGGACTAATGCATGTTCCTCTCCACCAGGAGTCAGTGGTATCAACCTGCCTGTGGTGTCCTCACTACAAGTGCCATATTATACTGCAATGTGTCACAAATACAATGTGACAGATCATTTAAGAGTCTTCTAACCTGCAGGTTGTATTTTAGCCAGGTCTGTAATTATGAAGCATGAGAGAAAGGCAGGGGTTGGAGGGCTTGGGGGATGTTACACTGCCTGTTTTAACCTTAGGAAAGTCACATTCCTAAACCCATTAATTTTTTTTTAGCTCCACATGCAATCAGCTGCTCAGACACGCAGTAATCATGACCATACATCAAAGGCATTGTCCTTGCCATGCTCTTCCCTGGACATGCCCCATTGGCAACTCTCACAGCTGTTTGGCCCTTTGGCCTGACACTGCACAGCAGTTCTTATTATAACACCAAGATTACTTTAATCTCATGTATAATTCAACTTCACGTCTGATTTAATTCTGTCGTTTGTCCTGTGACCTTTCGTGACTACCACACATGCCAGCCTTGATTCTTTTCAAGGGGTCCAGTTCCATCTCTTTTTCCATCTATGGAAGTATCCCCAGTTTTCTACATCTTTCTGTTAAGGGCTGCTCAGTGTCCACTGCCAGAGGAGTCTGTCAGGAATCGATCAGGGATGTTTTATTGGGACTGTTTTGCCTGGACCTTGATTCTTTCCACTAGAGATGAGTTTCAGGATTTAGTATGTATTTATTGTTATTTTTATTACTGCTGAGAATTGAAGAGGAGCAGGATTAAATCTCTTATATTCTAGAGTGAGTCAAATATTATGCCTTTTTTTCCTCCCCTCTTTCTTAAAGAAAAGAGGTAGAATTTAAGTACTTGGGTACCAGGATCATTATGTCTGGAAAACTCCTCATCATTTTATTTGTCTCACTATTCCCTAAAAAGGCAATCATTAACTGAATTGCTAGAAATTCTTGGAGGCTAAAAATGATCATGGTGTATTTATAGCATAAAGGAAAAATGTTCTCCTTTTCTTATTAAGACAAGTGTCTTAATACCATTGTATTCTTTCTTACAAACTAGAAAGCCAGACTCTCTAAGAACATGATGGTTTTTCTCATGATGTCACTTCTGTCAGTATCAGCTCTCAGAATGCAGTGTAGTCATATCTGTCAAGAAGCATTATAATTATACAGCCTGCATCAGAGTTCGTATTTTATCTCAATGCAAGTAGACAGCAATATTTTTGCTAACTTAGTATCCAGAAAAGTAACAAAAATGTCCTTTGCATAAACAGGTAAATCTTTAGCTTCTTCATTCACAGCCTGGCAATACTCGCATTTTTATTTTTTTTTAAGTCTATAATAATTAGTCTTCACAACAGTCAGATTTTATCATTAAAAATATACCCTTCATCAGTCCCTAGGCACACAGTTTTACCCAAATATTTGATCCTTGGAAGTCTGCCAGTACTTTCAGACTAAAAGATTACTTGAAGTTTCTTTTACATAATGTATGTCAAATTGTTCTTCTCCTGGAATACTTACAGAACTATTTCTGCTATTCCCAGAGCACCACTGAGTAATTCCTTACTGAATTTCTTACTGTACTGAATATTCATGAAAACTTAAGAAATATGACAATGTTTCTTCTAGAGGTGTTCTTCCAGTGTCTTACCCGTAAGTTTTACTTTCTTATGCTTGGTTTGTTCCAGCAGTTGCTTTTTTCCTTCCTGTGGTGGGATGATTCTTCCAAAGGAGAGTGTAAGACTGCAGAGCCATGGCCATTGTCAAGTCTAGTCCTTTGCTGGCACAGATGCCAACATCTAATCCTTTTCCAAGTTTAGCAGACCTCAGCTTAAGCTATTCAGACACCTTTATTAGACACTCTTATGAGAATATTGTCTCATGACACCACTATTATAACAGAAGGATTTCCAAACTATTCTTACCAATGGGCACTTCACACCTGGTTCTCTTGGTACAGCTGGAAAGAGAACCAAATACCTGAGCCCCATCAGACATGGAGTTACAACTTCCATTTCAGTACCTAAATAAGCTCCTTTAGTTTCACCCTACATGTCTTCTTCAGTGTGGAGTGCTCTGTAACAGAGAATGTGATATGCAAAGATGCTGATTGTTCCTCTGATACCAGCAATTAATGTGGGCCATTTCTGGGAGCCACAGACAGCAGCTTTTCTGACACAGGATAACTCAGGTCTTTATAGATGGGATGCTGGCTTTTGTTAGTAGCTCTGGCATTCTTGGTTGCATCAATAACTGCAGGAGAAGAATTAAAGCTAAGATTACTTTCAGATATACTCAACTCTCTCGAACATGAATTCAGTCACCGTCACCTGCTTGTTCATCTCATAATTTACATGTGCTTGTTTACGTAAACAGAAACACTAAACAAATGACTGATGAAAAAATAGGTGTTTCTGACTCAGGACTCCAAATTTATTGCACATTTTATTCAGAAGTGTCTAAACCAAGGATTTTTTTTTTCTTTTCAATGATTTGATTTATATTTTTTTAATCAGAATTTTTTAATTTTGGTGTCTGGATGTTCTCTCAGAATCAATCTCATGAGCTAGTCTTCTCTAAGGACTCCCCTTGTTGTGAGGTGGACAGGAATGAGCAATCAAGTGCTGTTCAGTAGAGTCAGATATAGTTGCATTATTCCTCAGTACTTATTTCTATTTTTACCAATCATATTTAATTAGAAAATTTCAAGCATAGAGCATATACCTCTATATATTTCAGTGATAATGCATGAAAGAAACTCCAGCAGAAGCCAGAATAAGAGAAGACAATGTTTGTTCTTTGATTGTATCTGTTTCATTTTGCCCAAGCTTCGTCGTAGCTCAGTATCAATCCTGTTTCTCTTATCTTTTTGATTAGCTTGAGTTATCTCAAAGAACTCTGTATTTTCAGAGAATCTCCATAACAGTCATAAATACACTGAGAAATTCCTATCTTGGTGGTGCCAAAATACTAAAATGCTGTTGAAAATTAAAAATATTGACAATAAACAAACAATAATAATAATAATAAAGTAGCAAGTGGCGCAAACACTGTCCTGCTGTAGAGACCAGTGCAGTTGTCTTGCCCTCCACGCTACCAGACCAAACAACCGGCTGAAAAAGAGTCTAAAATAGTACTGCAGAAGTGCAACAAAGGATCAGCATTAAGGAGCTCCTATGGAAAACATCCTACCAAAGGCTCTCACTTTGCAAAACGCTTGGAACAGGTTTTGAGATTCTTTTCCCTTCAAAGCTCATGCCACAGCTCAGCCTGCTTATGGGTTTAAGCAGAAAACAGGCCACGTGCATGTCCAAAGCATGGCTGGACTGTATTTTGCTGTAATTCTGTAGGCATCTGACAGAGCAATGCTGTTGAAACTGCTCGATCCTTTGCTTTTCTCAGCCCGTAGCACTTTCCTGTTTGCTTCCAGAAAGTAATCAGGCAGACTCTGGTGAAAGCATGTGCCATGAACATTAGTTCAATGCAGTTCAAGGTAGGTGAGATCCAAGCTTATAAATTAACTAGAACAGCACTGCATGGTCTTTTCTGACCATATAAAGCCTCGCCAAATTAACTTGGTACCAAGCCTAAATTAGGAAGCTTTGAGTCTTGTCGAATGATTATTACCTTTGGGACCATGCCAAACCTTTGTGACTAGACTCTCTCTGGATCTAAGATCAGATGCATGTAGCCAGCACTGCTATTCCAACTCGTCCATTTCCAATTTCAAGACTAATAGGAATAAAATGAGCTGCTTCAGCATCTGTCAGTATAAAAACTCCCAGTGTCTTCCTTGTGAAATTCATAGCACATAAGCACGTGTTCTGTTTGCAGCCACAGAAATATAGAGCAAAGTGACTCAGCATTTCCAACCTCATGATAAAAAATAATAAACAAATAAGAGTTGTTCTCCTCTCCTCAGTTCCCCTTTTCTCTCCAGAAAATCATGAGCTTGAAAAATACCAAGTTAGTGTTACAACCTCCCCCTCCTTTTTATTTTTTTTCACTTTTTTTCTGTGGTGGGGGAGGAAGAGTTAGTTTGGGTTAGAGTTCTTGGATGTTCACAGGAGTTTAGAAACCCCATCTACTGTGCTGTTTGACAACAGTGAAAACTGATCAAGGTTATTCATGCCTCTAACCATTGACCTCTACATTCCATAAACATACAGTTGAAAAATAACAGCATCAAGGAATTTGTCAAATTTGGCCAGAGAGCATGAATTTGAAGAAACAACCTGCGCAAACCTCTAAAAAATCACTTTGTAAAAGTGACATTTCCTTCCTGAAAAAGAAATCTGCATACATATATTTGACATGTTTCTTTTAGAAATAAAGCATTGTTTTGTTTTTGCTTTTGTTTAACCAGTGAGAAAAAGAGCTGATGGCTTGCTTTTGGGCTTTTTTATTTTTTTAACTTTTGTGTATTTAACTACAATTTCATATTACATTGATATACATCTGCCAGTGGTGGGGCTTTCATAGCTAGCAGAAGGATATAAATTGTAGATATGTAAATCCTGGACTGATGAAAATTCAGTGATGCCCTTTGGAAATGGAAAGAGGGAAAAGAAAAGAGAAGGGATGATAATTTATTGTCCTCTCACCTGAAGTCTAAGTGGCTGGTTCAGAAAATATATGGTGTATCCAAGCTAAACAGCATTGGAGCATAGCAAAACCAGGTAATTCAAATTACCATGATGTATTATTATTTTCACAAGTTGTGGAATACTTGCAAATATACAAATGCATTTGATTAAAATAGAAGAGTATTCATTTATGAAACATTTAATAATTAAGGAACTAAATAAAAAGGAATATTATTTTTAATTAATAGTTCCATACTGATGCATCCCTTTATTGGCTCCCTGTACCAATCTGTCCCTTCCCTAATTGATTTTTAATGCATGTTCTTCTTTTGAAAGAAATTGAACCAACTTTGCATATCCACCATCCTTATTTTATACATCTTTAATAAATCAAATCATATTTATTAAGGTCTGCAATTATCTGTGTCTGAAATGTTAACTGGATATAAATAAAGCTCTTGTTTGAATGTTGCTCTTAATTACGTGCTTTTGATTTTCATGACTTGCATTTTAGAAAACTGTAAAAAATGTAATTGCTAATGAATGTCTGTGCTAGGGTGTGATTATATTGCAGCGTCTCTTATAGAAGCATTTGAATTTGAATATAAATATTTTTCCTGTTGCTATTACATGAGCACTGGTGCTAAAAGTTCTAAGTATTGCTAATGCATGTGTGTGTGGAGTTTCAGTTTGTGTCTGAAGTATGTTAACTCGAGACCGGGAAAGACATAGGGAAATAGTGTTACTGCTATCATGATTGGGAGGCAGAACTGGTTTGGAGATTTTAATTTCTTTTCAATCCTATCAAATCTTACTGGTTTAGAATGTTTGGCGGGGCTGAAGTCTTAGTCAGTCTAGTTAATCTTGTCCTGTGTATTCACTTCCATAGAGAAGATACAAAGCCAAAACGCACGTGAGGAAGGGAGGGATGCAACAAATGCTGAAAGGGATATTTTCAGCATTCATTGCATGGACCAGAGACACACACCCAGCATTGTGATGAACCCACAGTGAGTTGCAGTGCTGGCTAGCTGTCCACAGAGAGCTGCAGTCAAAGAAATTCTCCAGTACATCATTAGACAAGGCAGAAGAGGCAGACTCCATATTAATTCTGCTTGCTCTTTAATTTCAGGAAGTCAGTTCTGAGCCTTATGGATATGTTCAGGCAGGAGCTCTGTGTGATCTCAGAGTAGCTGAAGGGCATCAGATGTCCTATTTCTGCCACTGAGATGTGCCTCAGCAACCAAGTAATAGATTATAAATCTCTGAAAGCATTTTTCAGTCATGCATTTTTACGATATCCCTGAACCAACTACAAGATTTAAAAGAGCATAAAAATCACTTGTACCAGAGGATTCTGCAGCATAGGTAATACTGTGGAAACTCACTGTACTGTCATTTTGACACAAATAATTGGGCATGGAGCTGCACATATACAGAAAAAAAAAGAAAAAAAATCTTTATCGTGTGCTACCACACAGAATGTGTAGTATAGACTTACAATTGTAATAATCCATCACTGTCTGTCTGTATTGAAATGGAAAATAAAAAATACGATGTTTGGACTGCAAAAAAATAAAATTTAATACCTGTGGTACAGTTACTTTATTGGGTTATATTGTAGCTGGTACATCTGCAAAGTTGAATTCTTTTTCTATTCCACTTCAAATTTATTTCTGAGTAAATCAAAAGTCAGTTTGTGAAGATGAGGACTTAACATTTTGTAACTAAAACATTTTATTCTGAACAAATTGGGTGCGTATTTATCATTCCCTGCAATGTTACTGCTTGCAAAGTACAGGCATTTCTTTGGCCTTGTTTAGTTTACTTTGCACCAAAGGGATAATTGCATTGCTGATAGCTTATAAACAAATTATCTTTTCTATTTGTCAAGTGGAATCTGCCCCTTTGTGCAAGGAAGGCTGCGTTTTGAAGGCGTTATAGGTACAGAATAGGGATACATGTGTATTCCCACAGTTCTAGGCTGCTTCTAGCTGGGCTGCAGCCAGAAGAGGGCGAGAGCCACGAGGTGCGACAGGGTGGAAAGGTGATCTCCACGGAAAACAGTTTGCTTGTAGGCACGGGCAGCTGGAACTCACAGGCAAAGCTGATGCCGTGTTCTCTTTTGGGCTCGGCGGCCATAAAGGATGCTTTGGCCGCCACTGTCGCTGATGGTGCTACCCAGTGGAGTTTCACTGCAGTGACCAGCCTGCTGCAGTGTTACACACCTCTGCCACCCCCTGCTCGCTGCTGAGGGCACTGTGTCATAAAGAGTTGTTCTGAGGCATCACTGAGCAGCGTGTTGTCACTTTTTCTATGTTAGTGCTTTTTGATTCAGCAACCAAAAGAAAGTATTAAAAATATCCCCTGAGACAATTTTGTTTTCCTTTTTGTTGAACCGGCATCCCAGTAACAGCACCATTGCCCTGTTAGGATCAAAGTTTGCATTTTTTTGAGACTTTGCATATTACAGTAGGTGAACTCAGTTTTTTGATATTCATATGGTATTTTTTGGCTATGAGTAGTCCACTCATTTGTGCTGTAGTCTTCCCCGTCGCAGGTGAGAAGATCACGCAGCAAAAATTCTCTTCATCGAATCATTATTGAGATGGTACTCCGTAATAATGAGAAAACTTGTAGATAGAATATATTACATTACCATGTTAAAAGGTTTGGGATATTGAACGGCACAGCCTCAACCAGGATATCCTTGGGCTGATCAGGATGATAAGAACAGCAAAGCAGAACAGATCAATTCAGCCACTATCACAGTGCAAACTCTGCCACCCATCACTGAGTTTCCAGGGCTTATTTGCAAATCAAGCAAAATGACTTTTACAAAACATCGTGCTGGAACGTTGCACCTGTGCTTGATTTCTGCTGCTTTTTAATCACAGCAACTAAATATAGAAACATACTTTTCTCAAGGGAGCAAAAAGAAAAAGAAACAAGTCTTATCCTGTACTAGTTGCGAGAAGGTACCAAATATGGAAGAGATCTGCCTTTTTCTAGAATGGAATCTCACCCTGGTAATGAAGCAAAGGTGCATTAGAAACACGAGCACAGGGGTCCGCTGGTCCTTCCATAGCTTGATGCACTGAAATTGCATGCAAAATTAACACTGCTTGTGAGATGGACATTTGTGAGGTAGAGGAAGCTGCTGGGAAATCATTAAGATCTTTCTCTTGCTTTTCTGGATTGTAAAAAAGTCACTCAAAAGAGAAATGTAGAATATATGAGAAGGTGAAGCAGCTACAGGTAGAGACCGGAAGGGTAAAGCAGCTGAATGGGCAGGTTTGAGAGCCCGCAGCAACAGAGGGAATGACGGAGGAAACTGGAGTTCTGGGATTAGGTGAGGAAGAACTTGCAGCTGTCTTGAAGTGATCTCAGTTTCTGTACTAAATTTCGGTATTATTCCTTTAATAATATTGCTCTTGCTTCACTCTCCATTCCATTCTCTTTCTTGGGAATGCACAGGCTCTGGTTAAAGAAGGTCTCTTTTCTTGTATTTGATGTAATTATCAGAGGATTGGAGTTCTGGCTCTTTGTGTTGGCTTGCTCTTATGTTTTACATCTCATGTATTCGTTGCACTCTCTCCAACTTGTTCTTGGAGAGTGTGGGAAACAACTTTTATTTTTATTTTTTTTTGTGCGAAGGAGTTTTATCACACTTTAAAAAGTCAGCTTTGAGAAGGTGGTCTATTGAAACACCAGCTCCCTGTCTCTAATGATTACAAAGAATGAATTCTTACTGATTCATATAGGAATGAGAAATGTGCTTTCTCTTTGCCTCTTCTCCCCCTAGAAGTTCATCGGGCCTTAAAGTTACTTTTCACAAAAAGCCCAGGGAATCAGCCAATTTATTGTTAAAAACATAATGCCATAGTTGCCAAGTATTGGACCTCATGGAGGAGAAGGATATACTTAAATGTCTTATAATTTATATTAGATTACCTTTTAAACAAAATGTCTTCCCTTGCTTGTGTTAGAGATCACAGTGCTTATGCTTGGTAACATCTCGTAGCAAGATGGAATTTTGCTCGATTTAATTATTAAATACACAGCAGAGCTGTCAGATAAGTTGGAGAGTGAACTGAGCTGGGTTTTTTTTGCTTTGCTTTGTTTTGCTGTGCTTTTATTGCAGCGTTGTGCTGGTCCTCCCCACACCTGTAGCTGCTGAGCAGCAGAGGTTTGTCTCGCCAGCGCGTGGGCTCAGCTGCTAATGAGCAAACGAGGTGCAGGATGAACCTTAAGGGAAGGTGCCCCAGGGAAAACAGACGTGTCTGAAGGCAGAAGAAAAAGATGAGTTTAAAAAATGAAACTAAAACAAAAAATGCCCTCACAACAAGACCTTTCTGCAGTTACAGGGAGATGTATTAGCTAGCTTCCTTCACATGCAGCAGTGAATGCATTTTCATTTTACTTTTCCCCCACTCTTTCTCTTCTCCTCAGTGGCATATTTGCAATCAGCACAATTTATATTTGGAGTTAAGGATTTTTGTAAGACGAATCAAGCTCATTTTCATCTCACTGTTTTAAGAGAGCTAAATCAGGGAGTGATTTTATAGGAAAAAATATCAGAAAACATCAAAAAACCTTATAGAAATTACGATTATAGGAAAGCTTAAAAGTCAGTTTATATGGATCTTAAGAGGTATGATGAGATAATGAGTTACCTTAAGGCCGGTCACTATTTTGTCTAACATCCTTCAATGCACTTAAGAGTGCCTTTTCTGTAGTTATTAGAATCTTCAACTGGACACACAAACAGAACTTTTGTGTTATTCTGAAACCTTTCAGGAGGGTGTTGTTCTGCAGGTGCACCAGGGCTGTGTGACCATTGTCATTGTACATGTTGCAGAAACTTCCTGAATACTGGTGCTGGGGGATCCTTTGAGGTAATGCCTCAAAAGGCTCACTCATGTGTGGATGCAGTTAACACTGATCACACTGGCTTGTTTTTTGTCACGTAAAGTAGGATGTGCATGTAAGATTCCATTTGTGAAGAATAAACCTACCAATTTATGACTAAAATGTAAATTTTATTTACAGTCATGTGTATGCCATCATAGGTGCAAAAAAAAGTGTTACAAATTGTTAAGTACTAAATGTTTATTTTCATGTTTTCAATAACTATGGTTAATTCAGATATGTGATTTGTATCTCTTAGAAAAATAGGAGTCTTCGTGAAGTGTTATGGGATGTTGGGGTCAGAGATGAGCAAAATAATCAGCTTTAAATAGCAGAAAATAACAAAATTAGGATAGAAAGCCTAACAGTACAAAACAAGCAAAGAAGAGCGATTTCAGATGCAATGTCAGAGTCACAAAATTGGTATGAACATACTTTGAAGTTTTATGACTAAAGGCAGTTATTTTTTGTCACTGGAAACCTGACAGTGCATGGCAGAAGGCAGATTTCTTAGAATTATCTTTGGCTAGAATATTTCATTTTATTAGGTAAGCATCTGTTGTTATTTCTGTGAGCAGAGTAATAATAATTGTCAGCTTTTCTCAATTTCCAAAAGTTACCAGTATCCTTGTAATGACGTAACACCAAAACATAAGTTTTTATTAACTATTACTGATGGTCATCATTTGTAAAGTCTGACTGTGCCCATTCCGCAATGTCATTTTGTGTGTGCGTGCATTTTCTCTGTTGTGTGCATGAGTATACATGACCTATAAATGAGAGCTCAGTACTCACCTTGCTTAAGTGATGTTCAAAGGTCAAGCTACTCACGTGTTCAGTTGTAGTCACAGTGGGTATTAATATTCTGAATATCAGGGGGTCTCTCCTGATCCAGGACTGTTCCAGGACCTTTTCTTGTGCTATAACTGGTGTATGGTATAGAGAGGAGAATGTGGCAGAATAGTTACATGAAGAAATGTTATGGAAAGCTGTGTTACCCTTAGAAGCAGAGATTGTAGAAAGCTTCAGGTAGAGTCGCATTGTCTTAGGTAGCACCTCATATATATCTGTATTTTGCTGGTGAGTCACAGGCTCCTGTGTTGGTACCTATGGAAAAGGAGCAGCTGTGGCTGTAATGTGCAAGCTGCTGCCATGTGTGGATTACATGATGGAGAGTAATACCTGATGATGCTGCAGTTGGTAACTTCAGACTAAAGCACTGCTGTGTAACGTGTGCTGCAAGGCAGTTTGATTTCTGTTACCCCTCCTGCACTGCAGGCTAAGACAAAACTTTAATTTCAGAGACTTTCATTTTACAGCCACAAGTTTCTGCCCCTTCTTTTGCTGTAGAAATAAGAAGCCAGCTGGGTTAGCTGGAACTAGCACTAGGCTTTTTGATTGCATCTTGGTTTAGGTCATCAGAAACAATTTGTGATTGCATCACTCTTTGCCAGCAGCTCTGAGGTTGCACATCGATATTGCTGGTGCAGTTACTTGCAAACACTCAATCCTGTGTTTGAGCCCTCAGATTAAAATGAGTTGAATGTAGACTAAGTTCAAGATAAAACATGGTTTTCCCTTGAAGATAATAAACATATTAAGGAAATAAGAGTTTTCAGGGTTCATTATACAGTCTGATGAATTTGAGACATTTTGTTTTCTCTGAGGCTGTGAAGTTGAGATTTGAGCTATTTAGGAAGACAGAGCTGTAAAACCCATCAAATTTTGTCAGCCACTATCTCAGGCATCTTCCAGAAGATGTTAAATCCAAAAAGAGAATATTCACTCCACGACTCCTCCCTTGCTACTTTTAACATACTTCAGAATCCTTTCTAAATTGAGAGGATATTTTTGAAGTATACTTAGTTAAGAGAAAGCATTGAGGGGTTTGAGATGCTCCAATCAAGAAAAAATAATTTCAGTCCTGTTAAGAATTCTTTTGTTGCTCATGGCACTCAGCAGCATGAGTTTGGCAACTGCTGAATAAGGAAAACAATTTGTATCAAGAAAAATAAGAAATAAGGGATGTCTGATCTTTTCTGGGCCAAGACATCCAAAGTGTTTATTATATAAACCTAAATTTTCTAAAGCTGGTGCTGGTGAAGAAGCGTGGCTTTTAACCTATCAGTATTATCTCATAAGACCTTAGCAGCATCTTTAAGGTTGATTCCAATGCAAGACACTTTTGAAAAGAAGTGATGCAAATGCCAGACCTCCTTTCAAAACTGGGCTCGATTTTTATGATGACAGACAAACAGTGACAGAGTGGAATTATTACATGTAAAGTCTCTTTCCTCTGCCTGAATTTTGAGGTGCCTTAAGATGTCACCTTATCTCCTTGTCATCTCGTACAGGACCTCCCAGAACACACAAATTCCTGGTAGAACTCTTTGTTTTGAGATACAGCTCTTGTAATGATTTAAGGGACTCTGATCAAGACCAAATTCCAGACCTCCCTTCTCCCTGTTGAGTGCTGGGTGGTTTGCGCTGCCACTTGTCTCAGCCTTTCTGCTCCCTTGGTTGCCTGAGGCTTTAAAATTTGCCTGCAGGCCCTTCTTCCCAAAGGTAGCTCTCAGCTCTTGCTGTTCCTTCCTGCTTAGACAGTAAACTCATGGGACATGGGCTTTCTCTGCCCACGTGTATGTACAGCCAGAGATAATTTCGTGGAAGAGCAATCAGGAGAAAGACCCAGTGCCTGGAGCCGAGGGGGAGAGGGATCTGCTGGACCATTAGGCAGTGTGTGCATAATTCATCCTGCCTTTGGGAGGGAGGAACAGCAGCCCAGGCTCTCCCAGCCACCCTCTGTGGCTAAACTGATTCTGTGTGTTGCAACCAAACTGGGCTTGTGCTGATTTACTTTACGTGGTGCTGCAATGGTTGATGAAACTGTCGATGGAATGGCTGATCAACTGCAAAGGTTGGATCTAAGAAATCAGGAGACTCCTAAACTGCACCTGCTTCGCTCCTTCCTGTTGTCTCTGTGTGAGATAATACCTGAGAAACCTTGTTTGTGAATTAGTCAAGTGTTCACATAGGATTTGAAAACAGAAATTTTTTTTATTTTTTTTTTTGTATTTCATTTCTCGTAAAACCTTTGCATGTAAACCTGGAGGTTCTGACAGAAAATTACAGTCCCAGCCCCCAAAATACTGACTTTTCTATTATTCATCGATTGTCCCTGGTGGCACACTGCAGGGATGCCAGGAGACTGTCATTTCTGAATTTGGAGTTCTGCCTGGGGACAGAGGACTGAGCCTCAGCCACTGTGAATGCCAGGTAGCTCTCAGATGAAAAGGGTTCTCTAGCCTGCAGCAAAGAGCAAAGGTGCTGTCTGTGTGAGACAGGCTCTTCTAACCTGTGTGCAAGGCAGATAAAATCAGATAAAACTGGGAAGAGAAGGACATTATGCATGTAAACAAACATGATAAAGAGAATGCAGTGGCAGCATTAGGAATGGTTGGATAGAACAGTTTCTAAGTAACTGAGAATGCTCCTCCTTTCAGAAGCAGTAATTAAATATCAGATATCTGCATCCTGGGTGAATACTGCCATAAAAAATACAGACCCACAGCATCTATCATCTATGGCTGGCTTTGGGAAAAAGGCAGCACCACAAAAAATGTTCTTCGGTCCTCTAAAGAAAGCAGTGCCACACTTCTAGCTGGATTTTAAGCTGTGAATTTAGGTCGCAGCAGCCATCACCCGGTAAAACATTGTAAAGTGCTTGAACATCATTGCTTGATATTTTAGAGACTCCTATCAAGACCATTCCAAGCACTGATTCATATATTTGTTTAACTTACGTTGTTGATGGTTTTACTTTTTTAAGTGAAAGGACAAGAATGACTGCTGCAGACTAACTAAAGCTCAGGAGAATAAAATAAATTTTCAAATCACACTTTCCAGTAACCTGCAATACCTCTATGATATATTTTTGGTAATGTAAGAAGCAACTCCAATCACTAAAATAAACTCATCAATGTCCTCGCTTCTGCTGGAATCAGGAATTTGGGCCACCATTCTCAGCATGTAGGTGTAAAAATCTGTCATTCAATCTGGAAGCTGCAGGAATATATTCCCTCTCTCCATATGAATCCCCATTCTGTATTGTGCCTGTCCAGAGTGTGGACAATTTCCTTTAACAAGGACAGAGGAACAGTCAGTCTCTTTTACAGTCTCACAAAGTCATATGGTTTACAACATTCCTTACTGTGGCATACTTGGCACTCTAAAGGATATTGCTGTCTAGGTGGTGGTTGAGTAGTCAGCTCCTTTTGTTAGGCTTTTCATTAAGAAATCTTCTAGAAGATTTATGTCTATGAATTTAAATTTCCTTGATGCTTAAAACAGAAATGTTAAAGTCCAAACAAGGCCTTTGTAAGGAGCATAGAATTGACAACCACAAGTGAACGTGAAACTTGGTTAGCGATTGAAAGGATTCCAAAATTGCACAGTTGACAGTACTCAGATGGAGGAAAATAGTCTAGACCTTGTCAGCTTGTTTTCCATGGGTGTCCTGAGAGGTGTATTCTGTAGAAAAGGAGTGGCTGTGATGGCAAAAGTTGTAACTGTCAATTTGTTAAAAGGCAAAGTGAACGATCAGCTTAAGAATAAAAATGAATATTTCATCTGTAATGTCCAATACCAGGGAGAAAAGTCAGGTTTTTTGCACATTTATAATAGCATAGAAATCATGAGGAAAGATGTTTTGGTAGAAGGAGAGGGACTAAAACCAAAGCCCTGAAACAAAGTTTTAATTGAACATAAAATACCTGAAACTTAAATGAGCAATTTTTCATTTCTTCTGTAAGTTCTGTTCTAACCACAGAAATTGCAGTGACATAAACAGGCTTTTCTTATAAATATCTGTGCCAAGAAATGGGAAAATGAAAGTAGATATTTCTCATTTGCAAAAATGTTTCTGCATAATTACTTCTGCCAACATTGCATTGCTTTAGTGTCCCCTTGAAGAATTGCCTTTCAAAGGGTGTTTATTGCAGTCTTTAAAATAATGCAGGGTTGTATCTCTGCTGCTTTAAGGGGAAAGGAATTTAAAATGCAGTGTCCCATTTCTCGCTTTACCTGACCAGGGTGCGCATGCAGTGCCTTTGAGAGTGTTTCAATGTTTATGAAATGTTTTCTGTGATGGTTTTAATTTCAGCAGAAGGCATATTCCAGAAGGTCGCCAAAAGCTTGGGATGTACTCGTAAGCAAATATTGTAATGATCTGCACGGCCTCAATCTAAAACTCTACTTGAAACTTCATGTGAATTTTTGAATACAAGCTGTGCTTCTAAAATTGCCTTTAGCAGGTCACTTTTTAGTTTCTGCCTTCTCATTGTATCCCCAGCAGTAATGGATCTTGCTTTTCCAGGATCCAATTACATCGCACGGGGCTATCCAGGGGACATGGATACAGGCTAGTAAACTGCATATATGAATTAACTTTCCATACGGAGTTGTTTGACCTCTGAGTGTCCTTTTTATTTGCATGAAACGCTCAGTTCTGCATCACTGGGTCTATGTGTTGCTGAGAGCTACAGCTGTCTCAGTCTTGACTGTGTGGTTGGCATGAGACTGTGCATAGGACCTACGAGGTGCAAAAAAATAAGGTTTTCTGCCACCTCTGCTCCTCGAGGACTCCAGTCTCAGGCAGTGTGGGAGGAGCTTTTGGAGAGTTTGTCATCTTGAAGAGGATACCGCTGCTTAACCCCATGGAAATCCTCAATTCAGCTACAGTTTGAGCTCTACTTTTCTGTTTGAAAGACCGCAGGAATGGACTGTGGATGTATTGTAATGTGTTAAATGATTACCTCTCGGTTTCAAGGAAGAAGCAATGTTAGAATTACAGTTTTGGGAGGGAGGGAAGGAAGAAAGGAAGGGAGAGAGGGAGGAAGGAATTGCTCTGTTGTCTGTGTAAACCTGAGGAACTATGTAGATCTGTTTCCTCCTATCAGTTTCTCTCAAAGGTAGACGTAGTTGGAGATTTTGTTTGAACTCTATATACTTCTTAATTCTTCAGTATGTTCTTTCTCTACAGAGCACTGCTTACTGTGCAGGAAATTTTAAGTTGTAATTTGTTTTCAAGCTACCACTAATTTTTCTCAATAGAAAAGAACACTTGGCATCAATTTTCACTGGTGGTCGATGGAGGGACATTTTTCCTACCTCCTGCAAAAAGACCACGGCAACTCTCAGAGTACCTGCCTATGTAAATTTTCTGTGAACTAAACAAAAATAAAATAACTAAAGTGCAGTCAGTTCTGAAAACTGATGCCTGTCCTTTTTCAGAAGCAGATGAAAGTTAATTTAAGGGGGAAAAAAAACCCAACAGTTTACTCCTCTCCCAATTTTTAGCTTAACTCTGCAGTAATTGGAGACTAAGAACTTTCTATAGGCTCTTGGGAAAATGTCAATGTCTTCTATTTTGTTATGACATTTGAAAGCTCTGACAAATGAATGCACATGCATACCCACTCACCAGCAGTCATTATGCCTGTCCTTCCCATTTTGCCCAATCTGTTGTACATGGGGAATTGTTTTGGTTCTCAGTTCTGGATACTGTCTGTTTAGTTCAAATAACACTGGTTCATGCATTAATTCTGATCACTGTCAACAAGGATCAGTTGTGACAGTACCTGGTGCTGTTTTCAATTAAAGTGCTGCAGATTTGGAGTCAGTGTAGCTGAACTCCATGGCTGCTCAAGTGTGGTGAGCAGGAACACCCACACAGTGGTGTTTGATGCCAAATTTGCTGCCTGCTAATATTATTGCTTGCCCGCAGAAACATTGTGGCATTGGATAATCCCGCTGACTATCACCTGTGGCTGAAGTAAGGTGGTCCTCATAGTGGCACTTACCTGGCAGGTGGGTGGCCCTTGACATGCTGTGCTATCTCAAATATGCCCATGCGCTTTTGGGCAAAGTGATGTGATGAAGGTTAATACAGACTCCCTAGAATGATTTAAAGTAGGTTCTAGCCATCCACAAAGGTGAATTTGGGTAGATCTCAGGCTATCCACAGTGAAAGAACACTCGCTACAGGTTCCCATGATTACCCTGATCTTTGGGTCTTGGTAGAGATGTGAACAGGGCTTTTGTACCAGTCTTTGAAGAAGTAAGCTCTTCACATGTGCTGGTAGAGCTGTCTGTCTGCAGACACATGCTCATACTGGCCAGTCATTGCTTTTAATTAATTGCAGGAGAGATGTGCTTCCAGATGGGGGAGAGAGGTAGATCATTTTCTATTCTGTCATTCCTCTGTTTCTTTCAAAAATGTCACTCCTTCACCCTTGAGTTGTCACATTAGATATGGGCCATGTTACCTATAGCATGAAAGATGCTCCATATTTCTGGTGTTTCGTACTTCAGTTAGTGGAAGCTCAGACTGAAGACCAAACCATGGTCTTGAACAAACATGAGTGTGCTAGATCAGCATCTGGTCTGCAGGGGGTAGAGGATGAAACATCAGCACACCTAAGTGAGGCTTTATGTTTACTGAGCTACTGAAAAGCCAGAACCCAGTTCCCGTGTAGAATGGAAATGGGAATGAGAGACGTTAATAAGAATTCAGAGTCTGTTTTTCCTTTCTGATTTCCCTTAGTACAGGAAATGCAATTTAATGTATTTGTTGGTACTTGGCTAAAAGGTTCTAACTTTTAATTTCCCTGTCTAATGACACATTGCTATTTGCGAAGAGGTTGTGCAGAAGTTAAATCATAGTAAGATTAAAATCAGGGTAATGAGAGTTCTGTGCTGACATATGAGAGCAAAAATTTGACCTTCTGAATTCTGAAGAAGCTGCAAAGAGCCTGGATGTGCAGTACATATGTCAGAGAGGTAGTGTAAAGAAAGGCCTGTCATATTTTGGCTCGGAGCCGTCAGACATGATTTGCAGCATCCTTGCAAAGAGGAAGCCTAGGTAGCTGTGTGATAAGCATGGAATAGACAGAGATTTCAGATAGTCACATACAAATTCATTTTTTCTTTTCAGTTCAGGAAGTACCAACGTACCACATCCACAATGCCCCAAAGCATCCTCCCAGCCAGTTGGCTCTTAGCAAGAATAGAACCAATTTCTTAATCCTTACTACCACCTCCTGCCAACACACTATGGAAATAGAAGATGTATCTGCTTCAAAAAGCATTTGTCTCCTTTCCTGGCCAGGCATGTGTTTCAGAGATGACAGCTGGTGAAGGAAAGAAGCACTTATTTATACGTACATATATAAAAATATATCTATTTATATATATATATATAATATATATACACATATATATATACACACAGGAAGATATATATATATACATATATATAAGCATACAGCAAATGCTTTAGAAGTGCATGTGTGTACATGAAAAGGAAGAAATGAAGGAAACTGATGAGATGTCAGTTTTCCAGTTCAATTTTATGTTTTAGTGCTTTAGAAGAGTAGGGACAATATCGGTATCCCTAATGAGCAGCAGACAGAGTAGGCCTTATCTTGGGATCATTTCTAGGCCTGGCAAAGTACACTTTTTTGCAAATTCTTAATTTGACATCAAATAAATTGTTAAATATGCAGAAGATCAACTGTCTCGGTTCTCCTCTTCATAAAAAAATAATCCTGCACTCACCATTTACTGAGAGTGACTCAGTAAATTCTTGGTAATGGCATCTGTAGTGAAAGGAAGTATCAAGAGAAACGTAAGGAAGGCAGTTGAATTTAAAGTTGTTAAAGACCTCAAAAAGGAAAGGAACTCATAATCCTTCTGAAAGAAAATAAAATTCACCGTGTTGACACACTAGTAGCAGATTTAACAGATGCTACATGCCATAGCCTGAGTTCTCTGCAAGTGAAAACTGCAATAAAAAGCATTTTAAGAATATGGATTTTTTTTTTTTTCAGAAAGAGTCCCTTGCTAAATCTTGCTCAAATTCATATTAGACAATGCTCTTGCCTTGGCACTGAATAGATGCAAAAATTGTCAATCTGAAAATCTGGTTCATCTGTAAGAGAACAGGCATACACTGGATGCCAAGTGCAGTTTTGAAATGCATTTATTCATTCCCAATTTAGCACCTACTCATAGTATATAAAATGCAATGAGCTATAAAGGGTACAGAAAAACCCTGCCCCTTCCCCCCGATTTTAATAGCACGTACTTACCACCATTCTTATGTTAATGAAGTGTTTGTACAACTGCTACAGCGGGCACGGGAAGATTAAAATCTGCCTTCACTCTGCTTAAAGAACCTAAGGGAGATCAACACATCTGGTCTAGGGGGAAGATAAGTCTGTCAAAACCATTATTTCACGTCATTTGCAGCAGCTCAGAACACGGGTGGGAAGGAGAAAAGGAAATTTATTAACTTTAAGGTCGCTGTATATCTGTTGTTTTATCCTACCTGCCAATCCCTCACTTCATTTAAAAATCAGTAGCCTTGACGCTCACATGTCATATTTAGTAACTTGATAACTTTTATTCTTAATTGCTCTCTTTTTTCTGGATTAGTTGTAGCTCAAGTCCCAGAACCCATCACAGGCAGCAAGTTCTGGTGAGTATTTCTCAGTCCAGACTCCAGTGGTGAGTGGTGATGCTACAGACCCTGTGGCCGTTTCCATGGATTGATTATTTCCCAGATAAGATCTTAGATGTCAAAAGGACATCTTTTAGAACAAAAGTGCATGGATGTGATGGACAAATAGACTGCCAGATTTTAGTACTGATCCCGAAGAACTGCAGCTTTTGTCACCTTACATTGTCACTAGTGAAGCCAGTGGGCTTGTTTTACCTCAGAGCTCCACAGCTCTTCCACAGAGCAATGACATTTCCCTTAGAGTTTTAGTCAATTAATGCAAGAAATATTATGAAAGATAGTAATATTTTGTCTGTAGTTCATTCCTTGCTGAGAATAATGATATATGCATGAGAGGCTGGGTATGAGCAGATAGTGCAGACGGAGAAGGAAAGGTGTTTTTCAAAGCAGTTAGAACTATTTTAATCCACTTTGTTACAGTGACATTGCCTCTAATCCTTTCCTGATATATTATTGATAAACTTTTCACAATGTACATCACAGTAGGATTCATCAGACTTGACATTTTATCCTCACAGTGCATTTGGGAAGCTCAGAACTCTTCTATTTCCCATTTTACATTTACATTTATTTCTCATTTTCTTGACATTGAGAGAGAAGAGAGTGTAAGGCACATTGTTTGAACTTCAGTTTCTGCAGTTAGGCAAGAACTGCTCATCTTGTTAAAAATCAGGCCAAAGAATTTGGTCTCTAAATATAGATTTAAAAATCTAACATTAGATACATCATATGGAGGAGATTGACCTCTGTGATAGACCAGTACTGTGCAAAGGCCCTCCAGTAAATCTGAGAGACAGATTTTTGATCTCCTAAAGCTTCGTTGCTAAAAAGTTGCTTTTCCAACGATTTTTATGTAATTAACTCTTTAGCCACATCTTAACAATGAGACGTAAGTTAGCTGAAGGTGTTTGAAAATCTAGATTTCTTTTCAGAAAGTGAATAAAAAAACAAGACGAAATAAGTTTGAGTCAGATTGAATAAAAAATATTAACTGCTTGCTTGAGGATTTTCTTTTGAAACAATAAACCAAGAAAAAAAACATTCTGGCTAAATATGAGATGTTTTGACTCCGAACAAAAATTGATTTTTTTTTTCTTGTGTTTGTATCTCTTTTTAAAAAAAAATATTGGGTCCGCTTGTTTTTCCAGATGAATTAAGTTAAAAAAAAAAAAGGTTATAAAAGTTTAAATTCCAAACTTTTTACTCATGCCTTACTGTAAAGTGAGTACTGCTTCTGGTTAGTTCTCCAAATTTTTGTATACACCTTTATTTTAAATTTATGAGAGCTCTGGTTATGAAGCACAGTATTATAACCTGGAACCAAGCAACCTCTGTATAAGCCCTCTGGGTAATGTCCTGTTACAAGTGAATTCTTCCTTCTCTCTCTTTGGTTTGGTTTATGGTTGTTCTGGATTTTTGGAAGTATGACTTTCCTAAGAACTGTCACAATACAGATGAAATGTAGCCCATCGCTTACTTAACACAACACATTGTGCATCTTAAATATCTGTGTTTGTCTCTGTCACAAACTCAGGCCAGTACAGACAGTGTAATCTAGTTTATTAAATAAGCTGATTAGTGTTTATTTAATTGGATAACTAAGAAGGTAATAGCACACAAAGCTGAGGAGCCTTAATAGTGGAGCCTGACAGGAAGAACAGATATGAAAACCACTAGTATGGGGAATCAGGTCTCATTTAAAAATCAAATTATCCAAATCCATTCAATTACCTTGAATTAATTCCTAAGTGTACACATGCACACATTGTGAAACATCATTAAGATCCATCACAGTCATATTGATTTGAATTAATTCTCTGCAAAAGCAGAGATCCATACCCTGTTTTGTAAACTGAATCAGCTTTACAGGGGCTCTGTTCTCCAGTAGTCCAACACAGAAGGGCAGGGAAGACCAAGAAACAGCACCCGAAGTGAAGCCTGAGACTATTGTGTGATACAAGGAGCTCAGACACTTTGAATCTCATCCCAGCAGCACCAAGATCACCACAGACTGCAGAAACCTGTCCAAAACTAGGTTAACTTAGGCTTTTTTTTTTTTTTTGCCCCTGCATGTCTGAGAGCTCTTAGTATCTGAACTGGTTAGTTTAAAAGAAACCTGAATTTCTCTCTGATTTGTTTTGACTGCACAGTAGATACCCTCAGAATGGCTTCACACGTCTCTTATCAAATCATCTAATACTCCAGGAATACAATGTGCTTTCTGACTTGAGAAGAGTATTGTGTGCTAAAGGCAATTTTTCCTTTGGAAAAATGCTAGTACAAAGCACTACATCCAACCTTGTTCTTAGGAGTGACTTGATACTACTTGTTGTCGAATTCCAATGCCTTAGAGGTATGTGGCATAGTGATCTTTCCTTGGAAGGGCAGAAGTCTCGTTGAAGTTTTGGCTGTTTCTGTAAAGGCCATTATTCCTTTTGCTCAGGACAGCATTTTATCATTGCAGAGTCTGGTTAGCAAACTCACAGTCCACTCTTACTGTTATTAGAAAAGTGTATATAACATATTTTTCTCTACAAATTGACAGAAAACCCCACCTTTCAAATACATTTCAATACTAGTAGTTCAGTAGAACAAAATTTTACAAGCTCACAGTGTAGTGGCTCTATGTGACTAAATATTAATTACAACAAATAGGCTGCAGATTTGAAAAAAAAAAGTTGTGGGTAGAAAAAAAATCACAAGCCTCATAAAAAAGAAATTCATAAGAAAATGTCACAAATTGATTTAGACCTTGAATGATAAACTGGTTTGAGACCATGCTATTTGCTCCTTTCCTTATTATTACAAAATCCCATGTATCACACTGCACACCAAATTCGGAAGTTGCTTTTTTGCAACTGAAAATGTTGAGACAGTTTTTTATCTTTGCTGTTGTTTCTCTTACCTCTGGCTACCTCAAGTTCTCTGATACCAGTAACACCAAGGGACAGAGCATAGAATGTGTATTATTTAAGTATGCATAAATGACATTAAATGCAAAATAATTAAACTAAATACTAAATAATACTAAAACTAAAATAATAAAACTAAAATAATAGACATTGAATGACTGAACGGTGTGGATTTATGAGAAGAGTTATTTCAATTTTCTAGATGGATTGTGACTGAAAGTCCCTCTTTAAATGCTTCATTCATCTACAGTCCAGCCCTGTGAGGGACTCCCCATCATTGTGAGCTACTTGTGGTTGGGGCACGGCAGCTCTGTCTCCTGGGCTGTATTTGTGGTGGGACAAAGGAGTGCTTTGCCAGCAGATTATTGTCAGGTGCCTTACAAAGCCTCTTTCTTTGCCAGCACTGAAATGTTTTCTGAATATTACCCTGCATGTGCACTCCAGTGTTGTATAGTGAAGTGGTCAGATCTGCAGCTGATATAAACCAGCTTCTCACCAGTGCCACCAGCCTGCTGCACATCATGTGAAAACTTGGTCTATAACCTTCTGCTTAACTTTTGCGTTATTTTATCTCAGGTTATTTCTTAGTGTTGCCTGAGACCCTTATATTTTTACAGTTGAGAGGGCTAACTTCCAAGCTTACACCAGAAAGGATAAAATTGTTCCTTGTAAAACGGTTGATGAATCCAAGGTAAAATACTGAATTTATTTGTACCTCTTTTACAGGAAAAAGAATGAAGTGTCATTTATTATTGTTTTCACTATGGAAAACTTGTTTCTGTAAAAGTTACAAGAATGTGAAATAAGGGTCTTGTAATGGGTGTTGCTTTTTAATCTTGTGTGGTTACAGAGAATGTTGTGAGAGTGGCATGGAATGATCCATCAGTATCAATTCCAGCAGTGCAGCTCCTCAGTGTCGTGGTTATCCTTGAGAATGCTGTGGAGCTGTTACCACCTGGTGCCAGGGGCTTTTTAAGGTGTGTTAACTTCAGGTATATTGGCATAGTAGCATGGGCAGGCCAGCTTGAAACAAGTTGAGCCTATAAAGTCAGTAGGAAATCTGGTAGATTGAATGTCTTTTTTTTTTCCTTAAAGAAAACTCCAAAGGCATATGCTCCTTCCTGTATAATATTGGAAATCTAGCCTCGTCACTGTGAAACACAGAAGAGCTCTAAATGTTTCCATCCTGAAAAGCTTTTAAAATGGCAATAAATGATCTAAATTTACAAGGATGAATACTTATCTGAAATTGAAGGGGAGAAAAGCACCTAACACATATTTAAGCAAAGAAAACCCACTACTCCAGTCTATAGGAAAAAAATTACTGAAATCTTTCAGAATGCACTGAAAAGAATAATGTCATACTATTAGAAAAACTGGCAATTAGATTCAGGTAGGCTGTTAAATTGGCTTATTAAATTCAATCTGCAATCTGAAGAGAACTGAAGGTTTGGAGGAAAAAAATGTGTCAGCTAGTTATGTCCACTGTTGCTGTGACAACAGGATTGGAGAACACTCTGATTAAAACAACCTCTCCCAAAAATAACCACTAAAACCAACAGAAGAACATTCTGCTGGCCCGACTACACCCAAATAATCAGACAATAAGAACATGATGGCATTCCAACGTAATGAAAATGAGCCATGTAAGTATTGAAATTGTGCCTGCTGCTGTTGCCTAGAAAGATAGGAAACACAAAAATGGATAACTCAAATTGAAGGCAGTGTTGTTGAGAATTTGCTAATTTAGATAAACTGTTACGTGTAACACTCGGTGGAGATTTGATTAAGTTTTTCGGAGGAGTGTGTTTGACCTACTGTTCCACGATGCAGGGGTGTCTTGCGAAGCAAACACGAGATGCCTGCAGACAAGCCTTGTGCTCCTTAGCCATGGCTTGTGCGGAGCTTCGGTACAGGCTGAGCACTTGTGACAAATCTGTTGCTGTTTGGCTGTCTAAATGGAAAGGGACCCCCATGTCTCACCCATAGCTGCTACAAGAATTACTATTATCTTTCCAGATAACGTATTATCTCCAATTTGTGGACCACACTAGCTAATTTACCTGTTGCTCTGGTGCAGTCACCTCCCTATGCTTAGGTCTGTACACGTAGCTGAATATTTCCAGTGCGCAGCAACTGTTAGATCAGACTGCAGGGTCACAAGCCACAGCATGGTAACAGTGGCACACAAGGGTCATTGTTTTCTTAAAATTAATTTCATCTCATTAAGTCAAATTACAGGAGGTAGCCACTAGTTGTGAGGATGAGGGCAAATGTGTACAATTATTCTAATTTGAGCTGAATGAGTTCAATGATTGAGGAAGTTCTGGTTGTTGGAAGTGGAAAAAAAAAGAAGAGAGAGAAAAGGCTAAATTTTAAACCTGCCACTTAAAATATGTCTGCTGAGGTGTAATTCAACTAAGTGGCAGCAAGTAACTGTAATCACTCTCTAATTAAGCCCATGAGTTTCAGCTGAGAGATGGTTTTGTTTCTCAAAAATAATAAAAAATATCCCCCCACCGCCAAAGCCTGTGTTTCCAGACTCTCAGCCTTAATTGCAGTCACAAACACCTCAAGCAATTTTCTGGGCCAATTAAATCAGGGCAGTGGCTAGATTAACATATTGCAGTGCATTTGGTGTGCTTGCTTGCTGGAGTTAAATGGTTCGAAAAGTGAGGAACAGCCTGGCCCCCAGACCTAGATCTTGCAGCTGGCATTGCTCTGCAGTTGCTGTGGCCACCACAGATCTTTATGGGTAATTTTTTTTTCTACTGATGCCTAAAGAGACTTAAAAAAGTAGGAGGAACAGCAAGACCAAAAAAAAAAAAAAGAGAACAAAAGGTGATGGGAAAAAAATTGAGCCTTTCTTATTACTGGGCATTTTATGTGCTGAGAACAGATTCCACTGAAGAAGAGTTCTTCCTTCTGTGCTCTGCTACACTACAGCATATTCAGCATTGCTTTTGTTCCCTGTACAAGGCAGTGAAGTTTTGCACTGATGTTTCTTAATATACATCTACCATAATGCTACTTTGAAAGATGATTCATTGTATAGGAGCAAACATCAATACTGAGCACAAGGCAATATTTTCCCTTATATTTTGGAGGCATTTATACAGCCTAAAAAGACAGTGAAATTTGACAATGCTTTTCCCAGTGCAGCCATTGAGGATCTGTACAGAGTTCTGTTTCTGAGACCTACATCTGTTGAGTATGTGATTTATGTGATACATTTGTCTATTTTCTAAAGGGTTAATTAAGAAGGGGCACTGAAATAAGCTAGCTATGAAGTTTCTATGAGCAGATCCATTTCATTTGTTTCACACAGTCCTAAAATATATTGTTTCACTGCCTGCTTCTCTGTTGACCTTAGATTGCTTCTTATTTGCTACCGTATTTATATTTCATGCAACAGAAATTGAAATAAAGAAGTTTCATGTTGTAAAAATAAAGGAAGAGGACCCCGTAACATCGAATGCTAATAACAGATGAGAAACCAATGTCAGAAAATCTGGGTGGAAATTGTATTCCAAATTTGGGAGTATCCTCTAGAGAAGCAGAGTGAAATGGAGGCCACAGGAATATGCAAGTTTATGTGGGGGAGGGAACGTGTAACTCTAAGGCACATTTAGGTCACATAGGTACGATGATGGGCACGAGCCCCTTTCCTTCCATCTAAGCTGTGTGCATATAGAGTCCTCACACCTCTAATGCCTTCTAGGCACCTACATTTCTGCTGAGGTGTAATTGTAGGAATCCTGGACTTTGACAGCTTAGCATCTGCCTTATACACATGTCCTGGTGAGGATTCACAGACTGGATGTTTCCCTCACTTAGGATATATGTCCTAGCATATGTGCTCAGAGTTTCAAGATTTTTGAATGCAAGCTGAAAACATTTTAAGTAAATTTTGAGGCAGGACATTTTGTGATAATCCAAATGATTCTTTAGGAATTTAAAATAATATGGTTTTGTTTCCCTGTTCTAAAGCAGTGGTGCTATTAAAAGAAACTGAGGTTATTTAAAAGTAGAAAGGACATGACTGATGACATTTGCAAATACATGAAACTAGCACTTCAATGTCAGATTATTTTAAATTAGGCATGTCTGTTGAGGTATTAGCTAGCAGAGGTGTATCTGTCTTTGTAGTATTATTTATGCAAATTCATTTTGAGCTGCAAGTTTGTGTCACTAAATCAAACAATTATACATGAAAGGTGTGAAACATGACCAAGTCAGAGTAGTGCAACCCTTTTCGATAGCCTCAGATGTTATATACTTGATTTCTTACCTTCATTCTCATAAATAGGTCTGGATTTCCTTGTCCATTAATAAGCATTTAAGCAAATTGCATATCCTTATCAAAATTCATGGCAGTAAAATGTAGCAACATTAAAATGACATTTAGAGAAAGAGAAGAGCAGCCTTTCACAGGTGCCCTGATGAAAAGGAGTGTCAAATCCATCTGGTATTATCTCCCTTTATTTTGCTGCAGTTGTTACCAATATTGAAAAGCATGAACTGGCTGTAATAGGGTCTGTGATGGTTCTTGCTATAACTTCTGCTGGCTGATTTATTTTTTTGACCAGGAGAGCCAGTGACTTCCTAGAACAGGACATGCTTTGGAACGATTCAGCTGTGACTTAGGCTACAGGACAAGCAATACGTGTGGGTGGCTTGCAGAAGGCAGGACATGTCATAGTCCATTTGAGGGGTGTGGAGGGCTGACTGTAGTTCTAGTCATATGAGAGCACAGTTTTTTTACACCTTTAAAAGAAATTCACGTGTGGTTGAAATTTTCTTCCTTAGAAAACTTGAGCTCTTTGGGTATTGGACTGTGTTAGGATTGCACAATCAGTTGATTTGATTATGTTCAGAACTGTCTCCATCAGATTCCATCTCAGTAAAAACTTTACTGATTTGATATCTCATAACTGTTTAGCAGAACAGAAAAAGTACTTTCCATTCTGGGATATTTTGGAATTTGCTATCCCTGACTGTTTTGAATTTTAGGTGAACTGAACGCTTAAAATGAGCTGCAACCAAGTTTTCCTTGATGAAGGGGGTCCAAAGAAATCAGATCTCTTGTACTGGAAGTGCTCATTTGTATTTTTTTTCAGATTTGATATAAATAGTGGCATAAGTATTCCTAACATCAGACTGACTATTGTGTGTGGAATAAAGCCTGAGGCTGGTAGAAATTTCTATGAGCTTGTATTGGAAGAGTTTCCAATCCAGAAAGGCTTACTATGCAAATCTAGAGTCAGACAGCAGTTCAGAGCTGCATACCAGATGAGATATGTAAAGAATAGAAATTATTTATTCTAAATGGGCATGAAGGAACACAATCTGGAAAGAAAAAAAGAAAAAAGAAAGTTTTTGCTCAAAAATTTGGCGCCATCCACACAAACCAAATTAGATTCATGTCCATGCTTTGTTCTGGCCTTGCAATGTCCTTAAATTCCATAAAATATCCATCTGTGTGAAAGGCAAAATGCAGCAATGGAAAACTGAACATGATGGTAAATTGCGCAGAAGAACTATGCACATGAAATACTTGCTCAGAATCTGCTCTGCTCCATGGCACTGCCTCTGCAAAAGGAGTTTCGGTGAGGTGAATGATTATAATCTCTGGTAACAATGTGGAGAGCTCCCAGTACTCAAAAATTAATGTTAGGATCTGAAAACTCTATATACAGATGTATGTAAGATGTTATCATGTCCATTTATATCTAAACCCCAAAAAAGCCAAAGAAGCTTTTTTAATAAGAGTCTGAGTGTTTCCTAGGGCTTTTAGCAGGTCACATTCAGATCTTGGCTTCTACTTGGCTGCTGATCTACTCACCAATCTGTGCTTCCCCCCTAAAGTTCACTGCAGAACCAGTGCCGATGAGAAGTGTGTCAAAATCTGTGCTTCAACTACCTGTGCTATCTTCATATGAGGAAAACTTAAAATATGAAGCTCTACTATATTTAAGCTATTAAACCATAATGTGACATTAGAGTGGCAAGGATATGCTTTTCCCCAGGAAAGGCTGTAGAAAACAAGCAGTAAATCTGTTATGACAAGTGAAAAGTGCATAAATGTTATAATCTTCACTGACAAAATCATATTGTGGTTTAGGCAAGATTAGGCTTCAAAGCCTGGTTGTTTGTGCCATGCTAAATTCCGCATCTCTGCTTCTGAGGTGAATTTTAACTCTGGAACAGAAGTTCACGGAACACCAACATCATGTAGGTCAGGTGGATAGTTTAGATTGTGCAAAAGCTCCTGATCTGCAGCGAAACAACAAAAATCAGTAAGTCACCTAGAGAATAGGGCGGTGGCTGAGTATGGTGCACATGCTGTGCTTTTAGCACCTGGTTTAGAGAGTAGAAAAGTTCCAAACACATTGCTGTTTGTGTTCTCACCTGTGAGTAATGCACATTTTTGGAAGAAAGTTCTGCTTTAAAGATTTCTTTTAAATACTGATACCCTGCAGTTTTACACCAGCTGGAGGTTTGGCCCAGACTGTTTGATCTGTCTTTCATGAGGTGAGTGCAGGATTTCTGTGCCTGAGTGATGGCAGGAATGCTATGTAGGTTAGAACCCTTGGGCAGAGCTGCACTGAAAAGGTTCTAATGAGTGACAAGGTAAGCCCTTTAAAAATGCAACAACAAAAAAGCCAACCAGCAGATCATTTGAATAGGACTTACAAGAGGAAAAAGTAGATATAGAATATTAAAAAGTATAAAATAAGTAGTTTCATCCAAATAGATGTCTATTGTTCTCAGCTGGATCAATAGGATATTGGTGTTCCTTAGGAAAAGAAGCATTACATGTTTGGTAAATATCAAATAATTTGTACGATGGGTTTAATATGTGTTAACAAGCTGAACTCTGTTATTTAAAAGAAAAAAAAATAAATCCCCAAATCCCAGAAAGTATTCACAGCAAGAGTTTCAAAATTTCAACTTAAAATGTAACCTCATTTTTATCAGAGCTAAATCCTCAGTATCTCCTTTTATGGGGAACTTTAGGTGCCTGGTCTCTCAAATGCTGGAATCGTACAATTTTACAACAGGCTTTCTCTTTGCCTAACATCCATGTTCATTTTCTTCAGCTCAAAAAACTGAGAAATTGTAATTAACAATAAACCAACTCCCTGTCGCAGATTCAATGTTGTGAGCAGAACCTGCTTGGTTTGAGAGGGATATGAAAACTGTGACTGTTGGATTACAGAGACTGAGAGCACTGTAGAGATGACACGTTTGATTTCTGTAGGGAAGGGGAAAACTGACTGCTCTAACTAATGACGTTCCCTGTTGGCCAGAGGTATTGTAGAGAAAATGGCAAGGCTGGGACTGCAGTAGAAAATGTTACGGCAATGAAGCTGAGACAAAGGAAATACTGTCACAAAAAGCACCCCACTCGTTTGGGTTTTGACTTCTTAGACTTTGAGATGTTCCAGACAAGTAAGAAAGCTCACCTGAGTGATGGATGGAAGGATAGAAGGAAGCTAAACAAATATATGGAGAGAAGTTCCTCATAGAAGTTCCTCACAACTGGTTATTTCCCTTTCTGCTGGAGCAGGCCTGAGCTATCTACATCCAGCTAAGCCAAAAGGGCCTGTTGTGCTCAGCCCTTTTGCAAGTTGCATTGCTCAGTGGCGTGGGCAACACCTGGTTTGTGCCTAGAGCACCTGCTCTTTAGGGCTGTTCTGATACGAACAGATTTGTGCATAGTGTTGTTCTGGTAGGAACAGAGTTTTACACATACATACATATATATATACACACACATATTCACACATATATTAATCAAACCAATAAGAATCGGGGCTTTTCTTTTTAGTGCTATGTTAGCACTTGGTCAGACCTTAAAGCTGTGTGGTTTTTGTCACAATGGTGAAAGAGATGTGTTGCTTCCTATGCTTGGTGTCTGCCTGGAGTTGAGCTGCTGTGATCCATCTATTTAAATTCAACATATTTGGGAGTGAAATCATGCTCACTTTTCAGAATGATTCAAATAAAGTACTGTGGACAGTGTGAAATTTCAGTGTGAAATTTAGCTTCTGCTAACACCACAGAAGCTATGCCATAAGAAAACAGTGGAAGTTGGTGTTTGGAAGAATTATTCTATTATTCTGGTTCAGGAGTGCTTGTCTGCAGAGAACTTGCCCTCCACACCGTGACAGAAATCTGAGGAGAGACTGAGCTTGGCTGAGTCACAGAAGAAAATACAAAATATCCTCAACCCCTTCCAGGACAACTGAACTACTTTGAAATAAACTTAATGGCTGCTGTAAGTGTTGCTCACACATATGCTGCGGAAGGAGAGGAAAAGGTAAAGGCGGCATGTTGATCCCTGAAGTAGCATCTGCTTCTGCCTCTGCTCCTACTGCTGAGCAAAAAGCTGATTCTCTTTGTGTCCTTCCTTTCCATTTTCCTTCCTTTCTTTTAAACTGTGGGGAAAGATAGCAGTGGACTGTAAACAGAGAAGCAGATGAGGAGATATTTTATTTTTGCTGCACAACCTTTTGCTGGGTTTTGATTAATTAATTCACTTTCTGCAGTTGACTCCACAGATTGGCTCATTGAAGTGGTTTGATTTTTGTAAGTCCTTGAGGATTTTTCTGCCTGGTCTGAGATTCTCTTCTCAGCTGTTCCCATTCCTCGTGTTTTCCTCTCATTTCTCTATTTGTATTTGCACTGCTGCATATATTAAAAGACAAAGAGATTTGATTTTACTAATCTCCTTGTGCCTATGTGTGTAGTGTACCAAACATGGAATAAAGAGTGATTAAAGTATCTTTTTAGAGGATAACAGAGTGAAGGACATACAACTTGACTTTGCTGTTAAACCTACACAAGTAGTTGAGGAAAGAACTGATTATCAGGATGTCAAGTAATGGAATTATTATTCCTTGGAAAGCACCTGAAGTGGTTTTAGACTATATTTTCTTCTATCAGGGTTGGAACTTTATGATTTTATATCCCTTTTTATTTTTTAATGTTGTTGGTGTATATTCTTTGTGCTTAGTGGCTCAGTGAGGAATGCCTGAGGTCTCTCCATGTTGCTATTGCTGGAGGATGAACTTGAAAATGCATTTAAATTCAGCAGTGTCTTCTAGTTTGTCAGGAGCCCTAGGTTTTATTTTTATTTTTTTACTCATGGGAAAAAGAGGGGCATACTCCATTTTTGCCACTTTCCATGGTAATTTTGAGCATAGCTTAATTGGCATTACTAGTTTGCTGTGTTGCTCATTCCTCTTTCCTCAGACCAGGTGCAGGACTTCAGAGAGGCATTGCACAGCTGCTCCCTATGAGGAGCTGTGAGAGCTCCTCATGCTGCAAATGCCAGGAGAGTTCAGCAGGTATTGAGGAGTATGTAGCAATTGGTCCTGTTCCTGTGGTGTGCTGAGTGAACTGAGGTAAGCCATTGCCCTTGGTGTCTTTTTTGTCTGACTTATTTAGATTCCAAATGGCACATGTGGTGTGGCCTCTGTGGGCCAAGTGGCAACTTGCATCAAGTATTATAATACTCTGATATGGATAATACATAATGAAAGTAGCTGGGGCTGGGACACTTGTCCTTCAGCAGTGAAAATGATGTTCCTATGGACTCAGAACTACCTTGGAGGTGTTAGAACAGGATAGATGCAGAGATCATAAATTATTGCATTGTAGGCACACAACCAGATCCATAAAAAGCACTGTTTCTTGTTGCATGTTGGCTTCATATCAAATAAAAACCCATTTCTGATTTGCAAACCTTAGGAAATGTTTCACTCCTGAGAAAGAACAATACAGTGAACTTCAAAGTAACTAGAATACAGCAGAAGGGATTTAAAATAGATTTAACTGTCCCATTTTGGATAAATTTGCAATAAGAAGGAGAAAACTTTCTGAGGAGAAAATAGTAAGAATAAGTGCTCTTGGAGGCAAAGTTTTAAGAGGCTGCTCATCGTGGCCAGGGATGCAGGTTCAGTATTGTCCCCTTCTGCTGTGTATCATCCTGGTACCTCTGAGAAACATGGGGGTGAGAATCAGGGGAAAAATGTGCTATCCACATATATATGTGGTTTTATTCTTTCTACACACCTAGATTCATTCTACCTTCTTTTTTTGTCTCTTTAGAGGTCGCTATGTAGGCACTGTACTAAAAGGTATGGGTGTTGTTTTTTAGTTTGTTTGGTTTTTAGAGGTTTTTTTTGTCCATGTACATGTAATGAATTCTGGTAACATAATTTTTTGTACTGTTAAAGCTAATAGGTTTTCATTACCATTTCCACTGGTGTCAGCATTTCAGTGTCATGTAATTTTATTTACTTTTCCACCACACGAGTACACCCTGGTTTTCTGTGTACCATCTGTTGCAAGAGTGTGAGCTGGAGGATTGATGGTGTGATAAGACACTTGGAGTCTGCTGTGGTTAGAGAAGGGACATGGAGCTCTGCAGCCGTGGGCTCCAGTGCAACACAAATATCAGGAGCGGCAAAGAAGACAAATCAGAGTCATCTCAGCATATCCTGTGGGGATGTTTTGATCCTGGGAACGATCTGAATTTCCCAATTAGGTTGCTGCATGTGCTTTGTGCTCTGTAACTCTTCCTGTTGGCTGAGAGCGCTGGATTGTGTGCCCTGACAAGCCCCATGCGATCTGAAATTCAGAAGTTGTGGTGAAATTAAACGAACAGTTTCCAGTTTCCACACTGGGTGGGTGGATATAAATAGAACAATAATGCTTTTAGTAAAGTGTTTTTCTATAAGTGGTTCCAATTACTGTTGTACAAAGGTCAGTTTGATGAAATCTGGTTAAACCTCTAATAGTAACAGTGGAAATCTGAGCAGATATTTCAAAAACTGTCCACTTTTTTCTGTCTACATCTACAAAGTCTAATCTAGTGATCTTACATGCTGTAAAAAGGTGGCAGTTCTCTTTACCTTGGGAAGAAAGAGGGCATCTTTTTATCTGTATTTATATGTAAAGGTGGCAAAGGATGCAAAATTTAATTAGGAGAAATTATCTTTTCTTACATGCTCCAAACACATGAATTCAGTTCTATAGTTAGAACTTTGAAAATCTGGTGAGTATTGTGCAATATATCACTGATGAAAAGAATCTGAGCTTCATATTGCTATAAGAATTTTTGAGTTTTAACAAACTATTTAAAGAACCTTCCCTCAAGACCTGTTAATCACTAAAATAGCCAAAAGCCCAATTTTAATGAATCAAGGGTATCTCTAATAGCTTTATTTTTTCTTTAAAAATTTATTGTATACAGAAAGTTGAAAAGGCAGTTACAAAATCTAAATTAATTGCAGCTCTTCAAAAAACCAAACCCAGACAATCAGATATACATTTGCAATTGAAAGTCAGGATGATTTTTGTGTAGATTAAGCTTGTTTTCTGCTTCTGAAGGAAGATAGGCAGAACAGCATTGTTCTGATTGCATAGCTCTGATTGCAGACACTGATATGCTAACAATGATTGCTAGAATTTTCAGAAAACTTCATGGTGATAATTCCTTTACACTTGGACATTTGCATTTTCCACATTCTTTTAACACAGCCTTTTCTGGGGGTACAAATTCTTAACTTCTACATCTTCAACAGGGAAGACTGAGATGCCCTCTTAGGAAGACTCTGCCCAAAAGTCCCATGTCACAGAACACAGAATTAATGTAGAAACTTGACTGAATGCCATTCCTCCAGCATCTGACATCAGTTACGCTCTTGTTGTGGTGGCACCACTTTCTTCCATTCTGACCAAAACAGTCACACCGTGTCCTTAGCGCACAGTTTCTACATAGCTAAGCACCCAACAGGAGGCTGTGTGCATTCCTGATCTGAAATTCTCTAGGTTTTGGAGGTAAAGCACTTGGTTTTGGTTAATTTTTTTTTATTGGCAGTTTAGGTGAGAGAGACTGCAAGGAGTTTGGGACCAAAACTTCCGCGCTGTATGCAATTAAAGAGCATTCAGCACCCACTGCCTTAAATAATACGGCAATAAATATGACATACAAATGCATTAGCAGTGCAGGTCCAGCTGAGATAAGGGGTATTAGGCACAGCCATTTTTGCAATCTTCTTCCTCTTTACTCACATGACGAGCTAATTTTAAAAGAAAAATATTACAGAATTCCAAGAGAATAAATAAATTGAAAAAATGTTGGTATTATTTTCTGGTAGTAGTAAGCAGTATCAAACAGTAGCATCAGAATGCATCTCATAGAAGCTGTTTTTAAAAGTGCAGTAAAATTCTATTATCCTCTGAAAGGTTATTATCCAAGTAAAGAAGGCATTTATGTATAAAGCTATGCCAATTTGTCTCGTCAAGATGGGGCTTTTCATGAAACCAAATGTGAACTAATTCTTTTTTCACTTACCTTGTAAGTAGCTTTATTCCTACTGAATACTTCAGTACGACTGAAGTCAATGACACAGCTGCCATTAAATTCTTTTCAAATAATAGCACGGAACTAATGGCAAAAAGGCCAGGAGGTGGCAATTCCAGCTGGCAGCATTTACAAAGGAGACTTTATGAGGAAGTTGGATAAATCTAAAGTCAAAGTGCAGTGGAAGGTGACAAATTCTCAGTCAGACTGGATTTACAGAAAAATTTACTACAACAAAGTAAAAAAACTGACAGAAGTTTGTATTAGTGCTGTCACATTTAATTGGCTGAAAGTAGCAGAACTATGGAATTATGAGCTGGTAAAGAGGTTTCTAGAAAACAATTAAAGTATAAACATTAAGAATGGCTCTATTGAGTGGCTGGGAACAATTGCTAGGCATTTCCTGAGGTTGTGTTCTTTACAGAGATGTTTTAATTGCTAAGGATAGTGCTCTGAAAAGAAAGTAGCTTATTTTATTGCATTCTGTTATTTCTGTAGCTACCCACTTATCTCTCTAGATTGTAAGTAGTTTATTTCTGCTGATTTGTTTATGTTTCCTTTCTTGAAGTTGTTTGGGGTTATTCTATTTCTCTCAGTATCTTCCTTCCATGGGGAATATGGACATTCACCTGTCACCAGAAATTCACTACTGTGACAAGCTCGTAAAGAAGTAGTATCACCCACAGAAGATGCTTGTCCAGTAGTTCTGAACCAAATACTCCTAGAATTATGCAGAGAAGAGAAAGCTGGTGGTTGGATTACTGTCCAGAAACAAGCATTTCTGCCACAGTGAAGTGTCGTATTAAATCACAGCAGGGCAGTTGGAACTGGATGATCTAAAGATCCCTTCCAAGCCAAACCATTCTATGGTTCTACGAAATGGGTCTCTCCTGTGGGATTTAAATAGTTTTGTGCCTGGACCTTTGTCTATCCTCATACTTCAGCTTCTCCCTTGTAAATTAGGAAAAATAAGAATGTTCCTCTTCGCAGGCATGTAGCTCGATCTCAAAAGCATATAAGGAGGACAAATATTTCAAAAGATGGAAGACCTCATTTATATGACCCTCCTCACCTTGATGTCTGGCTAGAGTGGGTAAATATTGTCATAATTTCTTTTCGGGCATGGAGATCCCAAAGAAGCAGGTCCTGTACGGTACTTAGAAAAAAAGAATTCGGATTTCCTAGACTGCAAAACAGGAAGGTGAGGGAGGCTCACAATAAATATACTTAATTGATACAATTCTGGGTTTAGGAAAGGTGCAGAAAACTGAGAAAAAAGCTATGCGCAGCCTCTTCAAATTTAAAAGTGGTGCTTTTTTCCTCCTTAAAAAAATGATTCTGAACAAAGAACTAGGCAAATCTGGCAAAGTTGTGGAGGGACTATTTGTACTCATTAGTTCCTGTGTAGTTATATCTTCCTATGATTTTGTTTTATTTATGTCACTTTGAGTTCCACCCCACAATCCCTGCGCTTCTGTGTGAGTGATGGAAAGATTTCCCAATCCTGCTGCTCTGGATCTGCTGGCATTTTCATTCTTTATTCAAGTTTCTCCCTATTCAAGTCTGCCTTCAGGTAAACAGGTCTTTTTTTCAGTCTCCTTATGCAGGAGAATTTTCCCATGCCCTTAATCAGATTTAACTAAGCCCTTAATTGTCTCATTATATTTGGTCAGATTTCCTAATACGATCATTTACATCACTTAGATGACATAGAGTGGCCATAATCTGGCTGCAAATTCCCTGTGGCTTAGAGGAACTAATGGCTGGCCAGAATTTGACAGCTTGGAGTTTTCTCCTTCTTTCCAGCGTAGTTGATTTCCTGGAGGGGAATGAGAGAGTCTGTGTGGGGGTGCATGAGATCAGCTGTGCTCCACCAGTCCGGTGCTGGGAAAGAGTGTGGCCCAGTGGGCTTCAGGATGAAGAACTGTAGGAGTTCCTCAGTGGCTGTGTTTATTTCTGTCGGTGAATGCAGTAAAATGTAACCACAGAAGTTTGGGCAATAATTTATGTGTCTCAAGTGGGTGAAATACTTAAGTGTCACACTCTGCAAATCCCAATGGCTGTGCTATTTAAGGCAAGTTCTGTTTTTATCAATAGATCATTTGTGACATATGACAAAAAAGGAAAGAGAGCCTGCGGCAAAATGGATTTTAGCTAGGTCTGAATTGGGTTTTATAGGTCAGCTATTCTCAGTTAATTCAATACCATCTGATCGCTAAAAAGGTACTTAATGAGGCTTAATTAGAAGGGATGTCTTTTATTGTCATTTAATGTGGTTGCATTTATATGAGCCCAGGGTTTGGCAGTAGGTTTGTCTCTTAGTGATTCTTGGGTCTCAGTCAAAGAAAGGCCAAGAAAGGATCCCATCAGCTCCCAGGCTTTCTGTCTGATGCTTGTAGTGTAAGTAGCATAAGGACAAATTTTAGAGAATGTGTGACCGCTGCACAGAAAGGGCCCTAACCTTAAATGACTTGCTAACTTGATAAACAGAGAAATCAAACAACAAATGCCACAGGAAGTTGAAAGCTGAATTTTGCATTTCAAGGGAAAAGGAGTTTTATGGGAAATTTTACTATTTAAATTCTATTCTCCAATTTTTAAATTTCTTCAAAATATGATCAACTAATGTCATAAAGTGACCTAACAGCAAGAAAAACCCAAACAAAACTCTTACCTTTCTAAAGAAGACTTAAGCACACTTGCTTCTTGGTATTGACTCTCTCATCAAACGTTTTGTAAAGAGGTTTCCTGTTTGTCATAATAAGCTTCACTCAGGTGTACCATTGTGCTGTAGTTCATATCCTAAATATGAAAACAGACATGCATTTAATAGTAAAAGGTAAGTCAGGAAGTAATATTTAAAGCAAAATCACAGCATTTTAAATTAAAATAATTTCCAGATATAATAATCCTTGAGTATTTGGGGGAAAGTGGTTTAAAACAAAGGCAATACCATCAAATGAAAAAAAAATTCAAGACTATCTTGCTCTTAAAAAAACTGTAGCATTTGAGATGTTTTTTTTTCAAAAAGAAAAAGTGCTTGAAATTTACAGAATGTTTTCTACTGATCAGCCAGATGGAACAAGTTTTGTCATCAGACTCCTAAGAGGCTGCTGCATTTTCCCTAAGGAACACCCAGTTCTGAACACCAACCCTTCTGTGGCCTGTTAAGTGAAGAATAAGTGGGGTGTATATGTATATATGTATATATATATATAACCAGCCTCAAATAACCCAAAGCACATACGTGTTTTGACTAAACTGATATTGGAAATACTAAGGGCAGACAGACATGACTGACCAAAAAAAACCAAAGGAAAAGATGTTGACATGACAATAAATTAACGGAGTTTGAATTATAATAAATGTATCTTCATCAAGCCCTCAGAAGTGCTTGTCTCACAGTTGAATGCTGTTAAATTCTATACAATAACGGCCTTGTTAAGTTAAAATTAAATGCTAATTTAACACATCTAAAGGCACTATCACATTTTGTTCTGAACTGTGTTTCTAATGGCTTCAAATCATGTGTGATGCATTTGTTGCAAATTTCTCTTGCCATTGTTCCAAAGGATCTGTGGGTTTTTATTTAATAAATTATATCCCCTTCTCTGTCAACCCTTTACACGAAGAAAGAAGTCACAAGAGTCAATGAAGCACAAACTGAAGGCATAAACAAGGAAGTGGTTCATACAAAATACATAGAAATCTAATGACTAAATGAGGGAGCAATAAGATTCTCATGAACAAGAGGCAATTAAGATTAAGAATTTCAAGTTATACTTTCAGCCATCAAAATCCTACCAATTGAAATGTTAGATGGTTAATAGATTATTTAGATTATTTAGAAGAAAGTGTCTTTTTTGTTTAATGCAATTAGGATATATTTATTTTCAATACACCATGCTGCTTGAACGACTAACCTTTAACTAACGCGCTAATGCCACTTCCAATTGATGTACCTATTTAAAATGAACAATGCTAGTGACAGAAGACTGAAAACAATTAAGTTGAACTAGTCAAAATTAATAGAAGAGATGGCATCTTCATCTTAGACAGCAAAGGCTATTAGAATCAACATGTTTTCATAAGAAGACCTTGCACTATTTGTGTGTGGTTTCAAAAAGATGCACATTCACATTCTTGTCTTACAAAAGCTAAGTGATCTGAGTAGATCCCAGCTGGACTGAGGTTAGAATTGGAGAGTCCTAGAATTTCCTTTAGGAAACTCATATTCTTTAAATTTCTCCTTTCTCTGATGTTGCTGGTAAAAGGTGCTCCCAGGTAGCCCTCAGGAAGTTCTGAGTTCCCAGGAAACCTTTGGGTGCCCATCAGTAGCTGAGCAGGTCTGAGCTTAGAAGTGCTGATGGACTTTGTAGGTACAGCCTCAGATTTGTTCTTGTGAAGGGATACTCCTTGAAAAAGACCTGTTCGCGAGGAAAATGAAAGGACATAGTGTAATATGTAACATACTGTTCCACAAGCAACAGAGTATAGAAATTTCCTGTAGATTTTTCTTCCATGTTTGTACTTCCAGCTTCACACTTAGTGCCCTCTTTGATCTTATTCAGTACCACAGTACCATTCCTATCCCGTAAATATCTCTGTACTTGAAATGTTCTGCCTCACACTTGCTCTGGATCTTTCTTACAGACATTCTTATGTTATTCTATATAACACGATCACCTGTGCAACTTGAAAAATAAGAGACATCCTGGGCAGTACCAAGTAGCAGCATCTTCTCTCTAATCCTTTTATTATTATTTTATGGCAGGAGAAAACCTGCCATTGTAATTATGGCCATTTTTAATATAAAAAGCTGAAGTCATTATGCTAATATTTTTTTTTTAAAAGCAAAGGTTATAGTATATAGTTGAAAGACAAGCTGACTTGCCTTGTTTTGCTGAGAGCTTGCATAATCTTCCTGGACTTAGTCAATAACTTAGCTATACTTTGCTAGAACAACTTGAATTTGCTATGTCTCTCCCATTCACTGAATTTAAGACAAAATGCTAATCTCAGTAATGTATCTCGAGGTCTTCCTGTCTTCCATGTGTTCTGCCTAAGCCTCTGTAGTATTAAAAGTAAATCTTTGGAGTGCATTTCAGCAGAGTGATAGTACATTGCTATTATTTTTGGAACTACATTTGATGCTGCATAATTACTACTGTGAGTTCTGTGCCACCAGAAGCCTTCATTAATTACAAATATTTTGCTCTTCTAGTTATGACTCTTCCTTCCCTTGTTCCGCTGACTTCCGCTTTCTTTCTTATTTTATTTGAATCACTGGCCCAGAGCAGATATAAAGTGTAGACATTTATGGGAAAAACAAAGAACAGCAAATTCTACACTGGGCGATGTAGGCAGTCATTTGTTTGTTTGCATGCTGAGAAACCTGCCAAAAGTACCAGAACTCCTCTCTGGTGAATAATGTAATAAATTAGATTTCATCACCATGTAATCACAGGTCCATGAGAATTGGGTATAAAAATCTTTCTTCAAATATTTCCTCAGTGGAGCCCATCGTGATGTACACACAGACTCTGTTTGAAAACATACTTGCTTATTACATGCCTGTGTTTGCTTTTCAAAGAAAAACGATCTTTTTTACCTCAAAAACTGCATGGAAGCTCTGTGTGTTACTAGCTAATAAAAATGTGTAAAGAAGAGTTGACTGTAAAAGTAGGGCATATTTGTAAGCATCTGCTACATTTATATTTTCTGAATATGTCCATTATAGACAGACAGTATAGTAGACAGAGAGTAGACAGAGTCATTATTTAGCTGAAATAAAACAAGACCAAAAAAGACCTTTACAAATAGTCTGATTTTCTTATGAAAATTTCACATTTTAAAGCATCAGAACGTAAATAAATAAGTGAGGAGGACTGGAAATGTTCAGTGAAGCTGAAGTGATCTGGGAACCTGATGGTTCTGATGCTTCTGTTGTGTTTATTGACGTAATTTCATCTTTAAGTACACGAGCCAGCTGTTGGAGGGCCAGATGTGCTGGGAAGCATCAGTCAGTTAAAGTACATCAATCCAGCATTGCTGGGGATCACGTTAAAGCCACAGCAAACAGAGAACGTGGCCACTGGCTTATGAGCTCATTTACTGAAGTATTAATTTCTCAAGAACTATGTCAAAACTATTAGTAGGGTTTGGAAATGTGCAACAAAGGAAGGCACCAGTGGATTCACTGGTGTCTTACCCTTCTCATGGAAGATCTGAGGCATGCAAAACGAGATCATCGTGGGATAATCTTTAAGTGGTTTTTAATACATTAGGTGCACACTGCATTTTGTTGATAACAGTGAGCTCGAATACATGGAAATGGGTAAAAGGTGCCTCTAGACATCCTGTCCTAGAAAATGTTCTGCTTGACAGAAGGCTCCCATACTGTAGCCTTTTCTTTTGGGGCATCAGCACTCTGTTTATGGCTCAGGGATCTATGGACACTAAAGTTTCTTTGGTAAGTTCCTTTCTATGGGTTTAAGAAGTAGGGCTGCTTTGAGGGTTTTTTTTGTAGGGGGTGGTGGTGTTCATTTCTGTATGTAGACAGCACACTAGGTCTCAAAATCCTGCTTTATTGTTTTAAATATAGCTCCTTTGCATTATTTCCCCTCTTTAATTAAGTGATAACTACAGCTTTGCGTAAAAGGCTTTTTATTTCTAATAGAGTCTTTTATTCTGAGTTTTAAAAGCAACATCTTTTTTTCCCTTTCTTGAATATAGTCTTGAAGATTTTTATACACTCACCATGAGCTTCACATAATAGTGTCTTTTAATAGTCTTTCTATCATGGATAAGTGTTGTTACCTTTTTAGCTGTTCCTTTTTGTTTGCTTTCAGAAAGTTGCTTCTTTTTCTTATAGTTCTCTCCTTGGAACTGAGAATTACTGTGGTTGATTTGTGTGTGTGTGGCTTCCTCACGTCTCCAAAATGACTGAAATCAATTTTGAATTGAAGAGTTGCTCTTATTTGGCAAATGGGTCTTCAGTTCCTGCATCCAATATGCTGCTAAAGGAGTAATGAATTGCTTTTGCATTTCTGGACTCTCCTTTTTATCAACAAATTAGGACATTTTTTCTTTTCTGTCTGTTTCTCTTTCATTTTAGCACTGGTGTCAGAAAGACAATGTAGAAGGTATTGTGTAGGGGTGATGCAAATCTTTGAGCAGCTTTACTTCTTAAAATTGTTATTATTCTTCTAGCTCCGAATTTAGGTGATAAATCTGGAGGAAAAGAATTTTGCCCAAACCTTCATCCATTTGTCTGTCATTGTTTCCATAAACTGTAATTATACAAGGTGTTATAAGATATATATAATATATTCTATTAGGTATCACAGAATCACAGAATGGTGAGGTTGGAAGGGACCATAGTGGCTCATTTGGTCCAACCTCCCCGCTCAGACCGGGTCATC